>JAYJKW010000399.1:310000-360000 GCA_035084275.1 Hydrolagus colliei
GCTCACTGTCAAGTGTAGTGACTGTGTGTTTAGGGGGGTCACAGTGTAGTGACTGTGTGTTTAGGGGGTCACAGTGTAGTGACTGTGTGTTTAGGGGGGGTCACAGTGTAGTGACTGTGTTTGAGGGTCACAGTGTAGTGACTGTGTTGGAGGGTCACAGTGCAGTGACTGTGTGGTTAGTGGGGTCACAGTGCAGTGACTGTGTGTTTAGGGGATCACAGTGTAGTGACTGTGTGTTTAGGGTGTCACAGTGTAGTCACTGTGTGTTTGAGGGTCACCGTGTGGTGACTGTGTGTTTTAGGGTCACAGTGTAGTGACTGTGTGTTTAGGGGGGTCACAGTGTAGTGACTGTGTTTGAGGGTCACAGTGTAGTGACTGTGTTGGAGGGTCATAGTGCAGTGAATTTGTGTTTAGGGGATCACAGTGTAGTGACTGTGTGTTTAGGGTGTCACAGTGTAGTGACTGTGTGTGAGGGTCACAATGTATTGACTGTGTGTTTAGGACACAGTCACAGTGTAGTGACTGTGTGTTTAGGGGTCACAGTGTAGTGACTGTGTGTTTAGGGGAGTCACGAGTTAGTAAGCTAATATTGCAGGAGCGCGATGGGTGACTGGAGTACGAGCTGTCATCTGAAAACCAGTGTCTGCAGCCAAAATGTACAGACTGGGAGCTGGGGTCAGGAGATGGGTGGTGAATGGTCATGTCACTCAATCCAGTGAAAAGGAGGAACCAGATATTTGGACAGAGTAGCTGTTAATCTGGATGTTAAATAAAGTAAACAGATTTGAAACACAGGCCCTGTGGCTTAGTTGGCAAAGCGTGTGTCTCGTAAACAGGAGATCCTGGGTTCAAATCCCGGTGGGGCCTGAATAATCCGTATTGGTTACTGTTCATTGCACGTTGAAAACCTGTAATTCTGGTCAATAAAAAGACACAAAACTGCTGGTTTGGGTGGGTGAAAAATTGCAGTGGAATCGTGAAAAACTTATTTCTTTAAATTTTCACATGATAACTGGGTTTCCTTCCATGTGGAGGATTGCATCTATCTCAGATTGGTTGTGGTCCCAAATGTTACTTCCGGTTGGAATTCAGTTGGCCTGTGTGTCTCCTGAACACGGTGAATCCCTTCCACCCGCCCACATGAGCAATGTTAGTGTAAAAGTGTTACTATTATCAATCAGAAGCAAGAAATTCCCATTGTTTGCTGGGTAGCTGCAGTGGGCTTTTGCCTAATCTACATCTGAGAAACAAACAACAAGCAGTAAGTAATACACAGAACAATCTGTGATAAACTATCGTCAGCTGAAGGAAGAGTGACCTTGTCGTCAAAATGTATTAAAACGGCCTATTCTGCTTTGCACATTTTCTGGAAGTCAAAAAGCGCTTCACAGAATAAACTGTCAATTGAAGCACAGCCACTGATTGCGCAAGGCAGTGTCCCCACAAAAAGTCAAGGATTGAAATGACCAGTTTTATTATTGTTTTTTTTTGGAAGGATTATTATTAGGCGTGTGTGTGGAGTAAATAAACTTGCCCAAAATTTCGCCGTGATGTGCCTGGATTCGAAACACAGGTCTCACGCTTGTAAGGCGAGTGTTCTAACCACTAAGCTGCAAAACTGCAAGATACTTTATCAAATGCACAGATTCATATTCTGTTGGCAACTGGCGAATATTAGTAGTTTTCTTTGATGCTGCGATCTGTTAGCTTCCGTTTTAATGATGATCAGTACCAATTATTTCGCGTTTCACCTTGAGATTCACTTGCAAGTGAAAACAGGTCAAATCAAAGAAATAACACAAAGTTTGTTTTCGCATCCACCCCGTCTCCAATTGGTGGCTGTAACAGAAACCATTTCCTAAAACGCTGCGAGCAGGGTTCGAACCTGCGCGGGAATATCCCATTGGATTTCAAGTCCAACGCCTTAACCACTCGGCCATCGCAGCAGCTGTTGCCGTTTCCACTGTGAAATTCTCCTTTTTTGATCAGAATGTTTCTTAATCGGATAATATAGGAACGCGCTGAATCAAAGCATTATACGATCTTGTCTGATATTGTCTGACCAGGACAGATAAACCTGCTGTGGTCCCATTTCATGCAACATTTTTCAGCCTCTTTCAGACTATCCTCTTCCTCAACAAAATCAGTATTCACTTGATGTATTGATTCACTTGAAGAAGAATCACAACAGCGGTAACAGAGGTGTTGTTAGTATCCCTTTGAAGATAACACACAAAAAAAAAATTGAGAAGAGAAGCGAGTTTCTTCCTTTGACCTGGCTAGTAATTCTTTGTTGAATCAAATGTGTTCCTGCTGGCTGATTGTCACTGTGGGCACCTCAGTGCAGCGTTTACCACAATACAGTCTCCTCAACTGCCGGAAAACTTGAGAAAACATTGGAGGCGCTTTGAGAATAAGACAAGGACCTGTATTAATTCCAATGAAAGAAACACAAGGAAAATTACTGTCTGGGAAAAAATCGTAATCAGGTAACTCATAGTGAAGTTTTCCATATATGCGTGCGAGTCCAGGATTTCAATTGTATGTCGAGTTGATAAAGTGGTGGACCAGAGAATAAATTGAGAATCGTTGATGCAATCGATAGCTGTCTTGACGTGATCTTATTATATTCTGCCAATTTTTGCAGTGAGGTTATAGTAAAATAATCCTGTATTTGCCTCAAAATTCACAAATTTATGAAGAAACTTAATGGAGTTAAGGCATTCAGGTTCATGAAATTGACAATTAAAACATAAAAATAGCTTAATCGTATTTGTAAAGACATTTTATTTATATGTTGATCCCTCGTGAAACCTCGAAACATAGAGCAGAATTCATTTGCATCATCAATAGACACTTCTGCTTTTCAAACGAGAAGTTAGCAGAATGTGATAAAAAACAAAACCTTTATTTGGAACAACTCGTCAAAAAGTTCACTAACAACACTTTTCGGAGAATAGTTAGAAATACAGTTAGACATTTAGGGTTTAATTATCCATAAATCACCATCAGCTTTCCCAATCTGAAATATTTCACTCCGACAACGATTTTGAATAATGATCACCATTTATTCTGTTGCCAATTTCATCAGTTATAGTACATGTATGTCAGCCATCTGGCTTTTTCGTCTGGGGTTACATTTACACTGGCTGACATTAACCTTATATTGCCGGTATATCTGTGATTTCAACATTCACTCAGAGGCAGTGGTTTGAAATCACGCAAACACCTGCACCAGGGCTATTTTTCGAATGTTTCTAGATTTATATCAAGTAGATTGGTACTGTTTGCATTCTTCAATGTATGACAGGTACTGTTTGAATGAAAAAAAAAGACTTGATTTGCTTCCGGAACACGCGATCGTTTGATTAAAGACATGTGGAATGATTTGAAGACAAAGTGATCTAATTTTCCTCTCTATGATATTACACTGCACACACATTTGATGAATGGCAGTATAGCGGGAGATTTACCTTGTGTGTCAACACCCAGCCATTGGGACGTCCTTTCTTGTGATTGTTGAGGGAGCTCTTAACCGCGAGGTGGAGAGAGTGCAGGATAGCACCTGTACTCTCTCCACCTCGCCTGGCGATAGATCATATTTTATATCATCTATTTTATCTAATATTGTATCTAATAGTGATATTGGATATATAGTGATATTTTTTCACACGGACCACCCGCTCCCGAGGCTAGAGATCTTCGGGCTGGAACGATCGCGGGGACAGAGCTTTCACGCTGTGCACCGCTCAGCCCACCAGCTGGAGCGGCTTCCATCGCTGCCGGTTCTTCCTCTATGGGCGGTCGGCCAACGAATGCCATCTTTTTGGACGACGGGGAGTATCGCGGAGGGAATGGCGGCCACTCGCTGTCGGCGCTTCCTCCGGCTGTGCGGAGAGTGGCCCCTCGACAGGACCTGGGAAGGCCGCGACCTCGGCACTTTCCTCAGGCAGCGGGTGGCGCACGTCTTCCGCGAGGGGGAGAGCGCCCAGGTGCTGCAAGCGACGGATCATCTCGTCGCGGGAGATCCAGACGGCGATCGGGCTGCTGCTGCTTCTGCTGTGCGAGCTGGCCAGACACACCGTGTCCGAGGTGCCAGGGCCATCACCGAGTCCCCGGGTTCACCGACTGAGGAGCCGGTCGGTTTTGGGGCCTGACACCACACTGGGCCCTTTTTCTCCGCGTCCTTTTGTTCCCGCCATCTCAGGGATCGTCCGGGCGGGCGGCGAGGACAAGGAGTGGTTGCTGGACGATTGTTGGTTATTGTTTGTTGCTGTTTTTGTTGTTATTATTATTGCTTTTGTTGTTTATTATTGTTGTTTGATTCCCCCCACCCTTGCCCCCATCTTCTTCTTCCCTCACTCCCTTTCCCCACTTTCTCTCCTCCCTTTTCCCCTTACCTCCCTCTTCCCTCTTCCTGATCTTGCCCCCACCCATCTTTCCCTCCCTCTCTTCCTTGCCCCCCTTTCTCCCCCCTCCTCCTCCCTAACCCTAACCCATCCCACCTTTCCCTCCCTCTCCCCCCTTACCCTCTTTTCCCCCTTTCTCCCCTGGCCCATTTTCGCGATTGTTTGTACGGACACTGCTGTGCGCAATTTGGCTGCCGCGTTTCGCTCACTAATACAGTTACTTTTCCTACTATGCTTTATCCTGCCCTGATCCTTCCCACCCTGCTCTTGTCCTACCTAACTGTACAGCGCCTTGGGATGTCCTCTCGACGTGAAAGGCGCTATATAAATGTAAGTTTTGTTGTTGTTGTTGTTGTTAGACGTGAGCGTGGGAGACTTGGAGCAGCCATTGTGCTGAGAAAGGGAGAGGCAGACACTGGTCACTAATATGTGTGTATTTGTGTATCTGTGTTTGCGTGAGTACAGTGGACAGGAACGGCATTTGTAGAGATACACACACTCACTCCATCATTACCTCCCCATCACATTCACTGAGAGAGAGAGAGATTCACACAAACACACAATCAGTTACATACACAGGTAAACACTAACGGTTTCACTGCCTCTCCCGTCATAGGCACCCGGAGAGAAAGGGAGAGCAAGAGAGTTACACAGATACACAGTCACACAGACACAGGTAGAGAGTGACAAACAGGCAAATCCACATACAGACACGGCACTTAACATATAATATGAACGCCTCCTCTGCCCCCATCGCTCAAACAAACGCAGATACCCAAACACACACAAGTTAGTGCTCCGGCTGTTTCCTGGCCTGGTGACTTTTGAGACACCGCATTGCTGTAACTCTGTGGTGTGAGAGTTTTGCCAGTGAGAGGAAGCAAAGGGAGGCAGTGAAGGCTTGTCACTCGACCCACGAAAATGAGTCAGCCAATTGTGCACATCAGGGTCACTGATGTGCACAATTGGCTGACTCATTTTCAGCACAAAATACGCAGTCGAACCCGTTAAAAAAGGTTCTGTGAAGCACTTTGATATGTCTCAGAGATGCGATGATGCACGGTATCAAATGGAAGTGTTGGGATTTCGGATCCGGAAA
This sequence comes from Hydrolagus colliei, assembly GCA_035084275.1. Lineage (NCBI taxonomy): Eukaryota > Metazoa > Chordata > Chondrichthyes > Chimaeriformes > Chimaeridae > Hydrolagus > Hydrolagus colliei. The sequence continues at coordinate 315,509 of JAYJKW010000399.1, forward strand.
TTTCCAATTATTACCCAACAACCCTTATTGGTAATAATAATAATCCTTGCATTTGTTATAGCGGTATCTACATCTTATCAACGTCCCAAAGAGCTTCACAAAATATGCTGTAAAATGAATTGACTGTATATATTTGTGGGCGAATCGTGGCAGCCAATTGCGCACAGCAGTGTCCCACATGCAGTCGTGGATTGAAATAACCAATTCTATTATTTATGTATTTTATAAGTAAGTTTAGTGTTTGATCTAGGTATATATCATATATCATAGTTTCAAATATAGTTATTGGATACCGTAATTAGAATAAAAGTTAACGGTCTTAAGATATAATAATGAGGATAACGAGCATAATTATCAGTCACACAAATTATACATAAGTATAACCTACCAGTTTCACACTGCACAGAGCTGAGAAGACATGAAGTGATCCGCTCCTCTATACTCACCCTGGAACCACTACACCCTTGCCTCCAGCCTCGTTCTCTACATTTCCTACCTCCAAACTTCTCCAATTGTACTCTTTTCCGCAGACTTCGACATTCACAAGTGGTACAAAGTTCTCGAAGATGATAAAGTATCTATCCTTTCATATCAACCGGGGTCAGGGTCCCGTACTCCAGCCATTCCCTGCGGAATGCAGTCTGGTCCGGGCCGAAAATAGGTACTTTCACTATGTTTGTGCATTTGCTTGTTATATTTGGATACAGAATGATAATACAGACGCATGTTATATCTAAACCTACTTTTCCCAACAAAGTAGTTCTAGGCTTCACTCCAACTCTGGATCTGCTGCCCACTGCTCCCAAACCATGGCAATTGTACCGTTCTGTCCCCAGAATCTGCCCGTTCGTTTCACCAATTTGGCGGCTGCCACGTGCTCCACACTTACATCTCCTTCTACCTGTCAATCTGGCTCTATTCTTTTAGATCAATGATTTACCTGACAACTCTCTTCCTACTAATCGCCGGGGCTGTCTCTAATTTAGAGAGCAGTCAGGCTGGCAGATGTTTATTGGAAGATGAGTTGTTTCTGTTCCGTGTTTGTACAAGGAGTGCAAGGCGTCAATGTTATCAGCTTGCGCCAACCTTTTCCTATCTAAGGACTCCCATTCCTTTTATCCTTGCTACCTGCTGCACAAATCAACCTGGGCCAGACTGGGCGCAAAAGGATTACTTCCGCCATTCTTTTTCAACCAATTGTGGTTAGGATTTTTGGCGACCTCAATCCGTGTCAACAATTGACACGTGCCAACCCGAAAATTACTCATCAATAACCTTCTCCCCACAAGATTATCTCAACAGCAGTGCCTAAAAATGAATCCATGTCTCTTGAGATATTTATTCACTATACAAAAACAGCAAGAAAATTGATGGCCTGGGTTTTTTGTGAAATCTGGACATAATGAGATGGATAATTACTGTGAAGATAGATCTCTATTGTTGTCCACCAACACAGTTCTCTGCACCAAGGGACAGAAAGTAGTGTTGCTCTAGATAGTGATCAAACTAACGTAAGCATTTTTTGTGAAAATAAAGTTATCTAAATACGGCTAAAGTACTGATCCACTCAAATTGCTTGAATGCGATGTTTTTTTTAAAGAAGGTATTTTATCTATACCAATATCAATTCATATTGATATGGTGATATTCGGGAGGGATTGCAGTAGAAAAGAAATGTCGATGGTTTCACGGCTGTTTGCGGGGACGTCGCTGTGTGCCATTTGCTGCCGCGTCCTACCACTAACACCAACTACCACACAGTCACCACACTGGGCAGTACATCCAGTGAAGCGCTTTGGGACGTTCTCCGAACGTGAAAGGCCTCAACCCAAACGCAACGATTCTTATCTCGGTAGGAAGAAAAGCCATGAGTCAGGTTATATTCCCTTTTAGAGTGGCCACTATGATACGCAGTTTCACACATAAACACACACACACGCACACTCACACACTCACACAGTAACAAATCCCTTGTGTGGGCGGCCGGCATGCGTGGCGCTGTCAGTCGGGGTCGGGTGAGTTTCTAATACCCAGTTCAGTGCTGGGGGGTTGGGGGGAGGCTTGGTAGCCCCTGCTATACATGTGTAATTATTTTATTGTTGTTGCTTCAGCCTTTCTATAGTGTCGGCTTCTCAGAAGGAAACCCTCCCATTTGCTTGTTTGCTAACTATAATCAATTTTTGCTTTAGGCTCTTTTTTAAACAAAAGTTAAACATTAATTTTCTGTGGCAATCTCCTAGGGAACAGAGACTGGCTGTGATGTTACTGCCAGACATTAGCTGCTGGATTCTGACCAGGGTGTGTTACTACCCGTACAGCCCAGAACACTGATGCCACGTAACTGAGAGGCTCGGGAACCAGAGGCTGGAGCTGTTGGTCAGTCAGAGGGACAGAGGACGGTCAGTCTCTGAGTAGATCTCAATGTGGCTGAAATAAACCATTAAAGTTGCCACGCGATTGAAATACTTGGAGTCACCTCCCTAGCTGAGTTGAGCAACACAAACAACATTTGTTGTTGTCGTTTTATTCTCAGTTAAAGTTTAATCTTATTAAATGAAACAGTGACTGAGAAAGAGGATAAATGTAATTGTTCACGTTAATTCAATTCACCATTGTAAAAAACAACACAAACAAAACTACATTGAGAGTAACATTGCATAAGGTAGAAATGGAGGCCAAATCTTCTGGGGAATTTGATAGATTTGAAATGTTGTTTGAGCCCAGAATTAGGCCATATTGCTGTTAAATGCTCCGAGACCCTGTCGGTCTGGATACTTCTATATTGTTCTTGTTGTTGTTACTCTTGTTCGCTCCTCTGACACCCCACTTTCTGTGACTGAAGGTCCCAGCTCCCCCAACGTTGGTTTATAGCTCACAGCTATAGCTGGGTGGGTCAGCCTGTTCAAGATGTTGAGGGGGGTGGAGAGAAGCTGGGATATTGCTAATTGCTGCTCAGTAGATTTTCCACTGTGGCGATTCAGCCTCAGTTATGTTTAGATCTTTATCTTGTCGACAAAATGCCGCCGTTTCTGTTTCCGCACAAGCAGAAATGTTTTTATGTTATTGACTTTTGAGGAGGGAAAGGCTGAGATCGCTGAGGCTCAACAGGGTCTCCTGGTCCCAAGTCCAGAGCCCAACCCACAGTTAAGTTACCAAAACATGTCCATAAAAGGCAAGATAACCTATTGGCCTTGATAAGGTTTAACTGACTGTTGCACAAATGAGGTTCAAAGAGCATGAACAGGAGATTAGACACAGAGCGCAGGGGATGGTTTGAGTATGGCAGGTGACTGAAATGGGAATGAGGGAAGGTTGAAGTGAATGAGAGGACGTGTTAATGTCATACTGGGGTTAGTCTGGTGGTGGATGGGAAGCCCAGCGATTGGAGGACAGAGCGTGGTTGTGATGTACAGTGGACTTTGGCCAGGGTGTGTCTATCACCCTGTTACAATATAAGTCGCCGAGTCTACATCACTGAGAGGATCAGGAGAGAGAGGCACGGACTAGTACGCTCAGTGAGTCAGGAGGAATAGAAGACGGTGAGTTAACTGATTAATGTCCGCACCTTACATTGTAAGTTTGTCAGCCTGATCGCAGGCGCACTTGATGAAAGAGGAGAGTCAGAGATGGGTCTTGAATGTGGTAAGGGAGGGAGTGAGTCTCTGGTATTGTTGGATGGATTACCAGAGGAAGGGAGTAGAGTGGCTGGAGGACCACATTTCCATGATGGAGCGAGCAGGGGTGGTGGTGTAAAGCAGGCTGTAGCCCACTGAGCTGTGTGAACGGGCTGATGCATAGATTATTTGTTGGTTGCAGAGATACTGGGGGGGGAGATAGACTATCCAGTGTATTGCAGATGAAGTCCGGGATCTGGGCTTGTGTCCTCTGTGTGAGGGGCCGGCAGTGGAGCCTGGAGGGGGCTGGGTTGATAGGGTCCTGGAGTCTGGTGCCTGAGAGAACGCGGTCGACTGCCGCCACTTACTTTCTCTTTTCTCACAATTGGAAATTATCTTAGATCCGATGGTTCTGATATGATAAATTGTGCAAGCGGGAGAGGCTGATCTCACTCAGGCTCAACGTAATCTACGGTTCCCAAGTCCAGAGCCCAACCCACAGTTACATTAACTGAAAATTTCCATAAAAGGCAACATTGCCTATTGGCCTTGATAAGGTTTCACTGAACGTTACACAAATGAGGTTCAAAGAGCAGGAACAAGAGATTAGATGCAGAGCATAGGGGACGGGAGGAATTGGGCAGTTGACTGGAAAGAGGGAAGATTGATGTGAGTAGGAGGATGTGTCAATGTCACAGTGGTGTTAGTCTGATGGGATGGGTAGCTCAGTAATTGGAGGACAGAGGGTGTATCTGATGTACTGTGACATTGGCCAGGGTGTATTTATCACCCTGTTATAGCAGAGGTTCCTGAGCCCAAATCATTGAGAGGCTGAGGAGACACAGGCATGGACTGCTCCGCTCAGTGAGTGAGGAGGGACAGGAAACGGTGAGTTTGCTGATCAGTGTCCGCAACTAGGATAGAGTTCCAGATTCTGGGAACAGAGTGGCTGAAGGCCTACCCGGCAATGGTGGTTCAGGCAAGGCGAGGAAAGTGAAGTAGGCCATAACCTGCTGAGGGGATGTAATTGGCGGGTTGTTGGCAGGTTAGTAGATCGCAGATATAGGGGGAGGGAATTGAGGCCATGGTGGACTTTCAACGTGTGGACCTTTAACTTGAAGTATATCTTCTGTTTGATGGAAAGCTAGTGGAGTCGGCCGATGGTGACATTGGTATCGCCACTATGTCTGGTGTTTGAGAGGACACAAGCTGTAGATTTCCTAATGATCCACATCCTGTAGAGGGAGGAGATGTAGATGTTGACGAATAGGGAGGAGGGCGTTGGCGTAGTCAACGTTGAATAATTGGAATGCGTGTTGGAGTGTTGGAGTGTGGTGGAGCAGGCCAATAATGTGTTGGTTGGTAAAGGCAGACAGCATCATGGGATGCATTTTGGGATAGAAAGCATAATTGTGGGTCGAACAATTTGCCAAATTACCGGACTGTCTCAGTGAGGATGAGTGTGGATCCATTGATGGTGGTGCGAAGGAGCAAATGGGAGCCAATCAGGAGGATCTCGATCTGGTTGACCTTGAACTAAGGAAAGTTGTCTCTCAGCCATGATTATCGACCGACATGCATCGGTCAAGTCCGCAGTGCTGTAGTCAAGGGTGGAAGCAGAAAGATAGAGTTGGGTTTCATCCGTGTTGATGTGGAGGTTGATCCATCTCTTAAATGTATGTCACCAAGAGGGAGCATGCCAATGGTGAAGAGTAACATCACCCAACATCTCTAACGTCTTCCTAATTTCCTCCTGTTCCACTGTTTAATCACTATGTATTGATGCTTTCTAAATGCTAATACAACAATTTGTTATTATAAATGTATCAAAATGATTATAGGTTACTCCAGAGGGCTTCTGTTCAAGCCAGAATCACCATGGCTGAGGGATCGAATCCGAAATCATCTGTAGGATCTCAGAGCAGTGGCACAGGTACCATAGAAAACTTTACAGAATAAGCTTCCTATAGGACAATATACTACTGTTAACACGTTTTGTTATGTTGCTTTTCACATATTGTAGACATCTCAAAGAACTTCACAGATTATACTATAAAGTGAAGTGACTGTACACAACAATAACAATAAAATTAGGTTGTGTAGCGCCTTTCACGTCAGGAGGGACGTCCCAATGTCCAGGACAGTCATTGTTTCAGACGTGAGTTGGGGACAGGGAGGGTGGAGGGAAAGGGAGAGATTTGGAGTGGCCGGTCGGACAGTCGAAGAGGAGGGGCTTGAAGCTGGAAATAAAGGTGGTCAGGGAGGGGGTGATGTGGAGGGACTGTGTGATGGAATTACAGAGGTTGCGATCAGAGTGGCTTAAGGATCGCCCTATATAGGTGGGGCGGGTGGGTTGGAGTAGGCCCGAGCCTGCTCAGCAGTGGCCGGAGGGGGGGGGGGGGGTGGTGGGTGGGTGAGGGGCAGTTTGGCAGGAGGTTCGAGGTCGGTAATGCAGGATAGGGTGAGGCCATGTGGGGGAAAAGTCAGCAGCCAATTTTGCACAATGGGATCCGACATATATCCGTGGATTGAAATGATTAGTTTATTATTGCTTGATTTACCGGACTATTTTCAGGTATGTTAAGTAAGGAAACTTTACTCTTTATAAGGATCTGGCGTCAGAATTATTTAGAGTGAGAGCATCAGTCATCGAGAAGACGGCAAAGCTGGTGTCCATAGGTAAAATCGTAGAATCTTACTGTACAGAAGGAGGCCATTCGGCACATCAAGTCTGTGCCGGCTCTTTAAACATAGCCATTTAATCCCACTCCCCAGCTCTCTCCACATAACCTCGCACACCCGTCCACCTCAAATAAATGTCTACCTCTCTATTAAAAGTTGTTATCGAATCGACCTCCTCCACCATTTCAAGCAATACATTCCAGATTCAAACGACTCACTGTGCGACACAATGTCTCCTCATCTCTCCTCTGCTTCTTTTTGAAACTAGTTTAAACCTGTGACCACGAGTCACTGATACAGCCGCCAGTGAAAACAGTGTTTCTCTGTTTACTCTGTCGAATCCCCTCATGATCTTTAAAAACTTCTATTAGGTCTCCTCGCAACCTTCCGTGTTCCATGGGAAAATAAACCCAGCCTCTCTAGCCTGTACTCACAACTGAAGTCCCTCATTCCTGGTACCATCCTTGTAAATCTCCTCTACACATTTTCCAATACCTTAACATCCATCTTAAATTGATGCCTTAACATCCTTGCTAAAGTGTTAATGAGGTCGAAAGTTAGGACTGAAAGACATATATGACTATAATCCGTGGAGCGGAGGGCAGTGTAAAGATTTAGCTGCTTAGACTCCAGCGCTTAGAACAACACGCACACACTGGAGGTCCTCAAGACATGGCTCTTACCAATATGTGCTTACTACTTTCTGCAGTACTGTAGCTCAGTGGTTACAAGTAAGCTACTAGGGTTTAATTCCAGTCAGGGTGGAACCTGTGGTAAATTTCCTTACTAATATTAATCCCTCAAAAAAACTTGGTCGTCTGTGATCTGTGAATCCACTAACAACTGGGTTCATACTGACTGCTGGTAAACAGATGTGTGGAGCAAAAAAACTTTCCTGAGTTTTCACCTCGACCGGGAATCTATCGCATGTCTCTGGCTTGCGAGGCGAGAGCTGTTCCTTCTGTAGCCCACTGAGTGGAGACCTGTAGCTCAGTGGTTAGAGCACTCGCCCTGCAAGCTTGACTGTCATCAATTCCACGCGGGTCAGGGCGAAAACTTGGGAAAGTTTCCTCACAACATGCAACTATTAATAATCAATCAAAAACAGCAAAGTGGTCATTTCAATCCGTGATTGTTTGATGGAAACTTCTGTGCGCAATTGGCTGCAGTGTTCGCCCACCTATATATGGCTAATACACTTTGTAGTCTATTCCATGAATAAATGGAGACGTCTAGAAGACGAAAAAAGCTATATATCAAATGCAAGGATTATTACCATTATTATTAAAGACACGTAAGCATGTCTCGGGCCAATGATCCAGCATAGAGTGAATATTTATATCTGTTGAAAACAGTGTCCCTCAGCCCTGCAAGGCATTGCCAGTTTGGTCTATCTGGTTAATGTCGTGATTTGCAGCTTCATCCCACCATCTGTCTCATGAGCGAGACTGATACCCACTGATTCAGACAAACAGCTGTCTGATGGTAGCAACTAAATGGGGTTTTCGGCCGAGTGAGATTTCTTTATTCTGGGAGTTTTTAACAATATTCAAAAATATTTGGTAATATTTCCTGAAATAAGGTTTTGGTGGAAAAAATAAATTACTGTGTGATTAATGTTGTTATTGGTGGCGGACAGGTACAAATACCTTATTCACTGAGACCCTGGGCCTCTACAACAATTACCAGCTACACAAACTGACAAAGTTCTACCGGGACAGATTGGAACCGGCCATTGAGGAAGGTGTGGAGGTCATCAGCTCAAGGCTGACACAGAAGGAATGTATCAGCACACAGGACCACAAGGTAATTTCGATTCAAATTGTATTATTTCCCTCGAGTTTGTTAAAATCTCACCAAGTCAGTGTTTGTCTGCGTGGCGTCTGTAGCTGCTGGTATGATAGGAGGCACGGAGTGTTGTGTGTGTGATAGGAGTGATGGATAGCAGTTTGTATTAGCCAGTGGAGCCTGTTGGTGGCTGGATCTTTGGGGTACAGAGTTTACCGTGTGATAGGGAGAAGGTGCACCCTGGCGAGAGCTGGGTTGTTGGGGTAAGGCACTTATTGTGTTATAGGGATATAATGGAGCCTGGCAAGGGCTGGAGTAATGGGTTACAGAGCGTAGTGTGTCACAGGGAGGGATTGGAGCCTGGCGAGGGCTAGGATAATGGGGTACAGAGTTTATCATGTAATAGGCGGTCAGTGGAATCTGGTGAGGGCTGGGGTGACAGATGAATGTTTTTTAGCGTGTGATAGGGAGCCAATAGAGAGCTGGTGTGATGTGGGAAGAGAGATTAATATTTCTGAATGGGAGGAAGTGGAGTTTGGTTAGGACTCTTCAATATATAAATGATTGATCTCTGCAGACACTCACTGAGCTCACACACAAGGGGAAGAGGAGACAAAGCTCCAAACAGCTTCTCAACCTGCTGATGGGGAAAGGATCCGGAGCCCTGAGAGTGATGTGGGAATACTTTGTGAAAATGAGACCCAATTTTCCCAAACTGAACAAAATAATGACTGAAATACAGGAACAAGGTAATGTGTGATGTGACACTGTGCCCCCATTCTGTGGTCACTTACATGTTTTACTAAAAGAACATTGAGATGCCATTCAGTCAAACTAATGACATTAACTGTACTCAAACAGGTGCCAGTCTGGTGACTACAGTGACCATTTGCCGGAGTGTGCCTGCGGTCTCCAGTGATCTGCTAGGTATGTGACTACGAGAAATTTTAAACAAATCTGATGTAACCAGTTTGACGCATTTCCAATTCCATGGTAATTTACAGCAAACTCAAATGAATTGTTGCAGGGTTGGAGGGAGGGAAGCAGTTCTTATTGGATTCTTCAAATATTGCAGCAAATATTGCTCTGCAAAGAACTTTCTCACAATAAGTCAGATATAGCTTCTCACATACCATCACATAATGGCCTGACTATCTATCGTGGTATGAGTATAACTCACATTGTTTATGCCTTGTTTGCATCGCGTAATTGGTTGTATTCTTGTCTCACAGTGGATGTGGGGTGAAGCTGAACATGGACACGATTAGTTGACACTATAGTAATCGAATGCAGAGCAGTTAATATCAATCCTATCAGTTCCTATGTGTCTGTCCATGTCGACGTTAAGAATCCTATGGCACCAATTCAGACAAGAAGGATGTTACTCTCCCGGCTCCTGGCCAAGAATCATGCAATGATTTTGGACAGTCACATCCATGTTGTTGGTGGGACAACGCTGTGCGCAAAATAGCTGTTGCGTTTGTCGGCAAAATACAGTGGTTACTCAATACATGGAATCTTGTGGAATAGGTTGGGATGTCCACCTGCCTTCCAGCTCCTTGGGACACCCGACGGACGTGAATACCCAATTGCAATTTAATCGCTGTTGTTGTTGCCTTCAAAGGCCCTGTTATTCCTCAATAATGTAAAATAATTCCTGTATTTACGTGATGAATATTTAATTTTCTGCATCAAGCCGCTCAGCGACTGCACAAGGAGACATTACAGGAACAATGTGAGAAAATGGAAGTAAATACCATCCTGATGAAGGAAAAGGTGAATCGGTTTCAGCTGGACAATAGCTACACGGAGTTAACAATAATTTCTGACCTCCGTCACCGGGAAATGGTGGAACATGAGCTGCTGGCGAGAGGCAGAGACCACGAAGAGTGGAGACAGAAGCAAATACGTGGAGAGCTGGAAAAAATCAGAACTGATAAACTGTTCCACAGCAGTTTCTGTAAAGTCAGAGAATCATCTTCCTCCCAGGAGAGTAATCCTGCCCCTCCCAAAGGGACTTCCGCAGTAGTGAGTGGAGTGGCCGGGATTGGAAAAACAACCATGGTGCAAAAGATTGTCCATAACTGGGCCAGAGGCAAAATCTATCCTCAATTTCACTTTGTCTTTGTTTTTAAATTCCGAGATCTAAACATATTTCACAGCAGAACATCCCTGAGCGGTCTGATCGTGGAGCAGTATCCTTATCTCAGGGATGTTCTGGACGAGATGTGGAAACACCCAGAGACATTGCTCTTTATATTTGACGGTCTGGATGAATTCAGAGCAAAGATTGATTTCTCTGACAATCAGAGAGACACAGAGCCTCAACGCAGGTGCACAGACCCCAAGGTTCGGTGCAAAATGTCTGACATTGTGTACAGTATAATACAGAAGAAGCTGTTGCCAGGATGCTCAGTGCTGGTGACCAGCCGCCCCACTGCATTACAGTTACTGGCAAAGGCTCAGGTCAGTGTCTGGGCTGAAATCCTGGGATTTGTGGGTGAAGAGAGAAGGCAATATTTCTACAAGTTCTTTGAAGATCAGGCGGTGGCGGCTGCTGTTTACAGCCACGTGGAGGAGAACGAGCTCCTGCTCACTATGTGCTACAACCCGTCCTACTGCTGGATCCTCGCTCTGTCTCTGGGACCCTTCTTTACAGGCAAACACAACGACAAACAGCAAGTTCCCAAGACAATCACGCAACTCTTCTCCTGTTATATGTACCACATTCTAACACATCATAGTGTAAAGACGCAAAGCCCCCGCGATGTGATGGTGAAGATTGGTGAGATGGCCTTCACTGGAGTCTCCCAGAGAAACATTGTGTTTAATGATGAAGATCTGATGAAATCTAACCTCCAGCCTTCACAGTTCCTCTCTGGCTTCCTCATGGAGCTTGTGGAGAGAGAGTGTTCAGAGCACAGTGTGGTGTACACATTCCCGCACCTCACTGTCCAGGAGTTTGTGGCCGCACTCGCTCAGTTCTTGCCTCAAAATCCAGGAAATCTACAGAACCTCCTGAAGGAAGCTCACAGAGTGGAGGACGGACGGTTTGAGATATTTCTGCGCTTTGTTGCTGGTCTCACCTCTCCACGGGCAGCTCACCCACTGGAGAAGTTTCTGGGGCCATTTGTCAAACAGACAACCTGCGCGGTGATCGATTGGCTGAAGGAGAAGGTTAAAGCTCAGATCAGAGACACAGACAACGTCACTGGGAAACGGAAGCTGCTGAACACTCTCCACTACCTTTTTGAGTCTCAGAATCAAGCCCTGGCTCAGCTCGCACTGGGCTCTCTACAATCACTGACATTGGGAGGGTCCTCTCCAGAAGCATTGAGAATGACACCGATAGACTGTGTTGTGCTGTCTCAGGCCATTGGACTGTGTGACACAATAAAACTACTGGATCTGAGTTACTGCCACATTCAGGATGAGGGCCTCCAGCGTCTGGCTCCTGTTCTGCACAAGTGTCAGTGGTTGAAGTAAGTTTCCTCTGTTTGAATCTCTCACCGTGTTACACACAGTGGGTCAGGGAGCCCCATGAAGCTCTCTCTGCTCTGTGGGAGGCCACAAGAATCCCGTAACCTGGTCACGTGGGCCGGCGGAGACTTGGCTGTTGAGTGGGGGGAGTGAGGACTGGGGCCTGAGCTGGTGGAACCAGCTGTGGGGAGTGAGAGGGAGGCAGTGACGTTTAGCAATGTTACCAAACTGTCCTCTCCCTCTGCTCGGTGGGCACTGAGCTGCTCCATCTCCACCCCCTCCCTCCCCCTCCACTATCGACCATCTTACGTTGGTCCTCTCAACAACAATAACAACTAACAACTTGGATTTTTCCCCTCAATTGCTCCACCTTGCCCCCTCTCTCACACTGTTCAATTTTCAATTGTAAAACAGTTGTATTCAACAATGAATACGGCTCCTGCTCCCCTCGCCTCCAATCCTCGCCAACACCACCTCGCAGTGAGTCTCTGTCACTATTAATCTCTCAGATGTTGCGCTGTGTGGAGGGAGCTATATCATTGTTGCTGTTGTTGTTCCCATAAAACTCTCAGACGTAACCACACACGAATCTCAGCTGTAATATCAGCTGTGTTAGGATCAAGCAGGACTTAGTAACGGTGTGTGTGTTGTACGCTCAGGTGTCTGACCCTGGCCCCAGCTCCTGTAATGTGAATTATATTGTTACACTATATTCACTGTGTCTCTGTCTCTGTGTCCAGACTGGGGGGCAATAATTTGGGAGAGTCTGGAGTGAAGTCACTGCGTGAGGCTCTGAGGAACCCGGAGTGTAAAATACAGTCACTGGGGTAAGTAACAGCCTGTGTCACCGGAAACTGACAGACTCCATCTGACACCGTCTGACCCCGCACGCCTGCCCTTCTGCCTCTCTGCCTGCCTATCTCAGGGCCGCACGCAGGATTTTTTTTGGGGGGGTGCGAATTGCTAGTGATGGGACCAACAATGGCCGGGGGCTTGGGGGCTGCCCCCGAAGCCCCCTCGAGGTCTCCGACGTTTTACACAGTTTGAGGTCTTATTTAAACGATTGAGAAGATCCAATATGAACGGTAAATGTTTCATGCCCTTGGTGTTTAAGAGCATCATTATTTATTCAGTGTTTTAATTTTCCCCGGTAGTCCGTGTCTAATTGGGAAGGTAGAATGTGTTCGCGGATAAAAGCCAACACGATTGTTGACTCGATGATGTAAGGAATGCGAACGATAAAGTAAATTACAATCCAATTAACACAGTACAATGACGAATGCTTGATAAATGTATGCCTATAGAGAAAATGATCATAAACTACAGATTGACGGTAATTAATAAGTTGTTCTGCATTGTTATCCTAAGACTAAATTTCTTTCGGACTGTAATGAACAATAATGTAAGAGTAAAGTATGAATGATGTGCTCAGATATTCCAGCAAAGCAAATTTTATAAAAGACAAGAAAATATACAGAATCTGAAAATCAGTGTCAAACAGTTAATTCACACGTGTTACAAGCCTGTTATCAGCATTATCCTGAAAATATCGTTGAACTGTGAGCAATAGTGTAGTTAGTTTTTATTTATTTATTTAGAATCAAAATGAAAGGCAGTGACCCATCAAACAATACTGACCTGACGAAAACATACTTGAAAAAATAAGGGAGGGGAAATTAATTATTTAATAGCGTTCCGTATTCGAGACGCCTCGGTCGCTTTGAAGCCAATACGTCAACCGCTCTACCAATATCGATTTCCATATTATAATGAATGTGCATTAACGCGAGGGCTGAAAGTCGCTCCTATACGGAGCAGAATGCTGGACACTTAGGCAAACCTCGACCAGGAGATTAGGTGACTCGTGAGGTATATACCAAGGTTCGAAGAGACGCCCTTAAAGTTTACTGGCGACAGCATCTGACAAATAGTGAGCTATATGGTACACTACCACACTGGTATCACAGACATTACCGCAGAGGCGTCTTAGGTTTAGCGGACATAGCTGGAGAAGCCGGGAGGAAACTGTCCATAGTCCTACTATCCTATGGGAACCATTGCACGGTCAAAGAACACGAGGTAGACCGGCCCTAACCTACATCGATAGACTGGAGCGCGATTGGGGAATTGGCAGGCGGGAGTCAGGCTGCGTGTAGAGAAGGGATCAGTGGAGAAGTGTGGTTGTCAATGCCCGAGTTCGCTCGATCGGATGACGGTGAAACTATTTTTATGCCAAATTCGTGCGACATTGATGTTTTTTCACTCTGGGTACAAAACTGAATGTGAAATAAAGTAGCACTGTTTTTCTTTGCGGTCATATGTTTTTTGCATGCCAGTGGACGTCTCTAAAAGCAATTTTTAATTACAGGAATACATTTTTAATAATATAAATCAAATGTGATAATCAAGACAAAACAAGAAACATGATATTTCAGAAACACGCCTATCAAAACTTAAGTCATTTTTACTTACATTTATCAGATTAAAATACGATTTCAGCTTCCACAAAGTGGTGCTACCTTTTTATGTAGTGACTGTATACGGGATGATTTCCAATTGACACACCACGTGGAATAGGCGCTAAAGCCTAGGCCTACGTCCATGAGTATTTTTTTTAAAGATAGGCATTCCCGTCCAGACACATATAACTTTTTTGTTGGGTTCTCAAAAGCTTTAATTTCTCAGAAGCTTGTAAATATGTTGTCATTGTTTGCTAGCATTGTAGTCACACCTCTCAAAACTTGAGTAATTTTTACTTACGGTGATCAGATTAAAAGATGATTTTAACTCCAGAATTGGTGCTGTCCCTTGTGGCTGTTTACGGGATGATTTCCAAACGAGGATGGATTTGAGTCTTGGCGCGCGCCTATGTTTATCCAATCACGAGTCACAGACTCGCCGCTTCATGGACTGGTCTATCGACGCGGTATGTTTTGGGGAGACGCCGATTCTGGTGTGCGACTCGATAATTTTATATTAATACTAAAACATTCAAAGATGTGTATTTATAATTTATACATAGTTTCGAAGAACTGATTGTTGCACAAATGTTCAATAAATTTACTTGGTATTTAAATTTGATAAAAAATACAATTCTCTACCCCGGAAAATGTGGACCTTTTATAGTTTGGGTGGGGTGCGTACGCACCCGTCGCACCCCCCCTGCGTACGGCCTTGCTATCTGCCTACCTGGGGTTGTGGGTGGGTTTAGGTGTGTGTTCGCTTGTGCATGAATGAGCGTAAGTTTTGCATCTGCGTGTTTGCATTTGGTGTATATATACATGTGCAGGCTTATGTGTGGTGAGTGTATATGTGTGTTTACTAATCGTGTGTACATAGGAACAGGAGGAAACCATTCAACCCTTCCAGCCTGTTCTGCCATTTAATCAGATCCTGGCTTATCTGAAGCTCAACTAATCCTGAGAATTCTAATTCCTCACTTTCCCCTCATATCACTTGATATCTTGACCTACGAAACGTTTACGTATGTATGTGTTTGTTTCTGCATGTGAGCGGTTGGGTCTTTCCATGTGGGGGTGGGAGGGGGTGGGGGAGTAGGTGGTATGTGTGACATGTGCACATTTACAACTGTGTATATTTGATGTACGTGTGTACGTGCGGGTGGTTGTACATGTGTGAGGTTGAAACTGTGTATGGGTTGTATAAGTGTCTAAAACACTGAACGTCCTGCGCTTTGGGATGTCCTCAAGATGCGAACCGTGCTATACACATGTTATTTGTTGTTGTTTTTGGTTTGTTCGCGTGTGTGCATGTGTGGTGTATATGTGTGTGGATGTGTGTTTGAGTGTGCTTGTTTGTTGTCATTCTTTTTTGTGTATGTGTGTTTCGTTTGTGACTATGGTTGATTATGTGTCGTGGATGTTTGTGTATGTATGTGCAGTGAGCCACGTGCCGGTGTGCGTCTGTGTTGTGTATATGCTGAAATCAGTGTTTTTATTTTGTGTATACGTGCGTCCGTTTGTGTGTTACATATGCATATGTATCTATGTGTGGTGTGTGTTTCTATGTTTTCTGTTTGTGTGTATCTATATATGTCTTTGTGTATGGGTTGTGCGTGTGTTTGCGCGTGTGTATGCGTGTGTTTATGTATGGGTCATGTGTGTGGCTGTATTATTCTGTATGTGTGTATGTGCGTGTGCTGTGTGACTGTGCATCTCTGTGTTGTGTGTGCTTTTGTGTCTCTCTGTCCTTCTGTGTTGCTTTTCGTCCTGTCTTTGTGTGTTGTTGTATATTATTCTATTTTTGTGTATCTGTGTGTTTGCGTTTGTTTGTGTGTGCATGTGTAGCAATCTGGAGCTGAGGAGCCTTACTGTTTAGCATCTGTACAATAACAACACTTGGGCAATACAGCTGCCACTGAATAAAATCTACAGAGCTTTATTCCTGAATTAGTGTGTTTCAGCTCAGACGCTGCAGCCTGTGTCCTGTAGTAATGATAATAATAAACCTGACAATTGTTATAGCGCTTTTCACGTCTTTTAGTCAGCATCTCAAGGCGCTTCACAAAATCTACTGTAAAGTAAATTGATTGTACATTTGTGGGTGAAATGCGGCAGCCAATTGCGCACATCAGCGTCCCACAAAAAGTCATGGATTAAAATCACTGATTTATTATTTTGAAGGACTATTATCGGGTGTCTGGAGTTACTTGCCCAATATCTCGTCCTGACCTGCGTGGAATCGTACACAGTCTGAAGTTTGTAAGGCGAGTGCTCTAACCACTGCGTTACAGGACTCTACCCAATCGACAACAGCTCAGTGGTTATAGCCTCGCAAGCCAGAGACCTACGTTAGATTCCAAGCCAGGGTGAAATCTTAGGCAGGTTTCCTTACTCCAACGTCTCTGTTTACTTGCATTCAGTAGGAACCCAGTTGTTAGTGCATGCACAGATGACTTTACCAGAGATAATAATCCCTTCGAACTATAATTTTGTGCCATAAAATGTACAATCAACTCACTTTAGACTTTACCCTGTGAAGCGCTTTGAGACACCTGGAAGAAATGATAAGTTGCTGCATCTATGCCACGATTATTGTTAGATGATATATTATATCTGTTTATCAGGAAACATTCCGAATCCCCCTCGCTGGAGTCAGCGACTGGTTGAGTATCATTTCAATCTGTATGTGCGCTTTGTGGCTACAAACGCCTCTTCCTTCCCTGTCGTGAGATACAGAGGGTTATACAAACCGTGTTTACTCTGATCCTTGTCATGTCTCTGTGTCTCTGATCTCCAGGCTGGGCACTGACAGTCTGACAGCTGATTGTGCCGAGGATCTGATCTCCACTCTCAGTACAAGCCGCTCACTGACACAGCTGGACCTGGGCGATATTACACTGGGAGATTCTGGAGTGAAGCGACTGTGTGAGGCCCTGAGGAAACAAGAGTGTAAAATACAGATAGAGGGGTAAGTAACAGACTGTGTCTCCAGAGTTTGTGTACGAGTATGGGTGAGAGCGAGAGATTGCAAGAGAGTGGAAGAGGGAGAGAGTGAGACTGAGAGGGAGACTGCGAACGATAGGGCGGAGAGATAGAAAGAAATAGCGATGACATAGAAAAAGACAGATATAGAGATTGAGTGAGACAGAGTTACTGATAAAGTGAGGAGAGTCTAAGAGAGAGAGGGAGATGGAGAGTCTGACAGACAGACTGTGAGTGAGACTCAGAGAACATGCTGCGCTTGAGAGTGAGATAAATAGAGAGAGAGAGAGAGAGAAAATGATACAGAGCTAGGAAGTGAAAGAGAGACCGACAGACTTTTTATGTGAGAGAGAGAATGTGAGAGAGAGAAGCTGAGAGAATCTGGAGAGAGAGAGAGACGGAGAGAGAGAAGTACGGAAAGACAGACAGAGAGTGGGAGAGAGTGCGACGGGGAGAGAGAAGTACGGAAACACAGAAACGGAGAGAGGAAGAGATAATGATAGAGACACCGAGATAACCACATGAGGTGAAGCATCTCTCTCTCTGCCTCACTCGTTCTCACATTGTAAACCCTCCCTTGTGAATATCTTACAATGCGTAAATACAATACAAATGTTAGTGTTTGTTTGAACCAATCAGGACTGAGTAA
The DNA here is from genome assembly GCA_035084275.1 of Hydrolagus colliei. NCBI lineage: Eukaryota > Metazoa > Chordata > Chondrichthyes > Chimaeriformes > Chimaeridae > Hydrolagus > Hydrolagus colliei. The sequence continues at coordinate 333,166 of JAYJKW010000399.1, forward strand.
CGATACATTTGTGTGTGCAGGTGTCTGGCCCTGTTCCCAGCTCCTGTATATAGACGTCAATGTGTATTGTATTGTTACACTATATTCACTGTGTCTCTGTCTCTGTGTCCAGGCTGGGGGGCAATAATCTGGGAGATTCTGGAGTGAAGCGACTGTGTGAGGCTCTGAGGAACCCGGGGTGTAACATACAGTCACTAGGGTAAGTAACAGACTGTGCGAGAATATAATTTATCTAGTGTGAATTCCCCAGATTGTGTGTTAGTGTGTTATTGACACTGGTTGATCAGTTGGTATCAGCTGAATATTGTGTCAGGAATCAGTGTGACAGTGTGAGGTCATCAGCCATCTCAGTGATCACACACTGAACATGGATTAGCAAAGAATCTGCTCTCTCCCTCCCCCAGCTCATTCTCTCCAACACTACCTCACTCCCTCCTTCATTCCATCTCTCTATCTCTCCCTCATTCTCCTTCCAAAGATCCCTCCCACATTGCCTCCGTCACTCCCTCCATCCCTACCTCCCTCCCCCTGCTCCATCAGTTCTCCAGCTCCCTCCACTTTCCATTTCCCCCTTCATCCCTCTCCAGCTCCCTCCCAGTCTCGCTCTCTCCCACCGCTCCCTCACTCCCGACATTCTATTCCTCCCTCACTCCCTAAGCTCCACCCCTCCCTCAGCTACCTCCATTCCACCTTATATGTCGCAGTTCCCTCCTTCTCCGCCCCACTCCACTCTCCATCCGCAAACACCATCGCTCTTTCCCAGAGCTCTCTCCCTCACACCCCGCCCCGCCCCAGCTCCCTATCTCCCGGCCTCATTCTCTCCCTCCCTCCTATTCTCTACCCTTCCACCTCTCCCTCCCCATCTAATTCCCTCCCTTTCTCTGCCCCATAGACAAGTTTACTCTCTCCATTCTTCCATGTCCCTTTGCCCTTCCTATCTGATTCCCTCCCTCCCTCGCTCGCTCGTTGACTCGCTCGCTCGCTCACTCACTCACTCACTCACTCACTCACTCACTCACTCACTCACTCACTCACTCACTCACTCACTCACTCACTCACTCACTCACTCACTCACTCACTCACTCACTCACTCACTCACTCACTCACTCACTCACTCATTTCCTACTTACCCCCCACAATCCCATTCTCTCCGTTTCGCCCACAAGTATACAGTCGACTTTCGTGCTTTTCTTCCCCCTGCCTCGACCCCTCCCCTTTTGCTTCTTTACCCCCTTTTGCCCCTATTCCCACTTCCGTGACTGATTGTTGGACACTGCTGTGCGCAATTTGGCTGCCGCGTTTCGCCCACTAATATACAGTTACTTTTCCTACTATTCTTCATCCTGCCCTGATCCTTCGCACCCTGCTCTTGTCCTACCTGACTGTACAGCGCCTTGGGATGTCCTCTCGACGTGAAAGGCGCTATATAAACCCTCACCCTCCCTGGATCTCCTCCCCCCCCCCCCCGCCACCCCTCTCCTTAACATTCTGTGACACTGTCTGTCCAGGGACTTGGGATGTCCTCCCGTATTGTTTTTGGTCCCCGTAATTTTTCTGTGTTTCTGATCTCCAGGCTGGACTGTAACAGTCTGACCGATGGCTGCACTGATGATCTGGTCTCCGCTCTCAGTATAAGCCGCTCACTGAGGGAGATGTATCTGGGGTTTAACTCCTTCGCAGACGCCTCTGTCCCCGCTCTCCGCCGCCTCACACTGACCTGCACCAGCCTGGAAAGGATCGGGTGAGTGTTTGTGTCAGTGTTTAATGTGACAAACACTCAGGGAACGGGGCTGGGTATCGGGATGGAGACAGTTTGAGGGGATTTATTGATTGATTAACCTGCGAGTGAAGAGTTCCCAGCTTATATTGTGATCAGTTGTTTATTTGCTGTTTAATGTGTTTCAGGCTGTGGGGGAATCAGTTCAGTCCAGACGGAGAGAGACAGCTGAGGTCACTGGGGGAATCCAGAGCTGGGCTGACAGTGACAGTGAGTGAGGCAGTGACTGTCCACACAGTGCGTAATATGTAATACGTTCTGTACATTGTAGTGACTGGTTATTAAAGGTGTCATTCCTGATCCCTCTCCCATCAGCCTGTCCCACTGTGTGTGTGTGTGAGAGAGACCAAACACACAATCACTAAAATTATTACTATTATTGTTAATACATCCGCAGCCTCTTTACCTCAGCCGCGATTTGGTGCCAAAACCAAAGAGTCGTGTGGGAAAGATCGGGAAAGCTGTTGGCTGCGAGCACAGCCCCCAAATGACGCCTCCTCGCGCTGACGGCTTTGCGGCATTTTTTTTGTGTTTAAAAAAACTACTGGTTGAAATAGCGGGGAGGGGGTGGGGGCGATGGGCATCGTTCAGTGCAGAAGGCGACGCCCGCGTATGAATCACTACACAAAGCTCCGTGTGTACAGGCGGCCGGGAGCCAGGAGGCGTTTCATTACCAGCCGGAATATCAGCTTTGTATACAGAGTCCTTGGATTTTGGGTCACGTGGCGGGGCAGCGGAAGCCTGAGAATCAGTTGGCGGGTTGTGGGGGACGGTTGGATGTAACATTGACCAACAGATTATTAGTGAGAATGTTGAAATAGCAAAACGCCTGTTAAAGTCTCCAGGTGATCAGTGCAAACAGCACATGGACACAATTGCCAAAGAACTGGATTACGACAGGAGATTCTGCGTTGACTTGATGTGGGAACTGGACAGATATATCTCAGATCCGCAGTTGAAGATGAGACAACAACAAACAAAATATATTATAGACCGTCTTTCACGGCGGAACGACATCCCAAAGCGCTGAACAGTCAGGTCGGGATCCGAGCGGGGGGCGGGGGGAATGTCGTGGTAGAGTTAAGGAGAGTAGGAGAGGGGAGAGAGTTAGGAGATGAGCAGAAGGCACGGTCGATGAACGTCTTGAGGTCGACATTGAAGGGGGAAAGAGAGAAAGCGAGGCGAAGGGATTGGGAGATGGAGTTCCAGTGCGTGTGGGCAGAGAAAAAGGCTAGATGCCCGCTCAACGATGGTAGGGTTGTTTGGGCGGGCGAAGAGGAGCAGGGCAGAGCCCGCTGAATGGAAGGCTGGGCAGTCTGATAGGGAGACAAGTATTTGGAGAGATAGGCGGTGGGCAAGGCCTGTGAATGACCTTGAAAATGAGGACGAGTATCTTGAATTCGATCCTAAGCAATATATTACATATACCAGAGATTTTGAGAGTTTTGCCAAGTATTGGCTCAGTGGCCCAGGTTGTCAAACACTGTGAGACGGAGATGAAAGTTGAGGTTTCATTGATGGAATTAGCTAAAGGTATCCTCTTGCAGATCACTGGCCAAGCTGAAGGGGTTATCAGGGAAGCCATCAATTAGAATCTCTCAGGTGAAGCCAGAACATTCCTTCACTTGTTTGTTGATAAGTTCAAGACAACACTCACAATCTCCAAACACATCCTGAAGCTTCTCACTTTCCAGCTCTACATCAAGGCTGAGAACTTCGTTTGAAAACCTTCGTTGGAGCACGTGACGTACACGCGTGAGACCTGTGTTCCAATCCAGGCAGGTCAGGGCGAAAACATTGGACAAGTTTCCTTACTCCATATACACACACACAAACACACGCCTATTAATAATTCCTCCACACAAACAACAATAATAAAATTGACCATTTCAATCCCTGACTGTTTTTTAGGGACGCTGCTGTGCGCAAGTCGCTGCTGCATTTTGGTTGACCACAAATATAATCAATTCACTTTATAATATTGCTACGCTGCGACACAGACTAGAAGATGAGAAAAGCCGTCTTATCAAATGTGTCGATTATTATTCTTATAATAAATCGTTTTTGCCGTGTGTTGATCAGGCAGGCGCTCACAGTTTGGGATGTCAGAGCAAACATTAGTGAGCTCAATGTCAAATATGAAGGTGATTTTTTTTTTTAAAAAAGCGAACCGTTCGCACACAAAAGAAACCCGGTTTGTAAAGTGTGTTGTGAAGCTGAGACACTTGTCGATCACTACCCTGACTTTACCCCACCCAACATTTCTCTCCCTCTCGCTCTCTCTCCCCTCCCTTACACTATTCCCCCCTGTCTCCCCTAACCCCACTGTTTATGGGACACTTTTGTGCGCATTTTGGCTGCAGCGTTTTTGCCCACACATATATAGTCGGGTTTCCGTCTCTATTTCCCCCTACTCCGACAACTCCCCACTCTGCTCTGGTCCCTGCCTGACAGGTCAGCGCCTTGGGACGTCCTCGCGACGGGAAAGACGCTATATAAACGTGATTATTGATTTATTGGTCGAGGACGATTGATCCCAGGCCTGTGGGACGCAGCTGCTCAGAAAGTAAAATTCTTGAGGCACGCATTTCCGCCATGCTTGTAGCAACAGATCGTATAAGAACATAAGAACGTATGAAGTAGTAGCAGGAGTAGGCCATTTAGCCCCTCGAGCCTGCACCACCATTCAATACGATCGTGGCTGATCTTGTGACGTAACTCTAATTACCTGCCTATCCCCCTATCTCCTAATCACTCTATTGTTCAAAAATGTATCAGTCTCAGTCTTGAAAATGTTCAAGGACTGAGCATCTACAGCCTTCTGGGAATAGTGAATTCCATAAATTCCACAAACTCAGCCACAAACAGGAAGTGGGTAAACTACAAGGATTATTGCAAATCCTAGATCAGCCAAAAATCAGCAAGTTCGGAGGCATCGCTTTACTGGCAAAAGTTGTTTTACAGATTTCGTCACCAATTATTTGAACACTATTCAATGAAACCTTTCCCAAATCCCTGCTGCTGGTGACAGAGCACTGGACAGGGTGAAAGACAATCTGAACTGAGCCGACAAGGTGTGTTTGTCATCTCTGTAAAACCCTCACAATTGGTACTTTCCATATTTCGAGTACGGAAGACTGAAGAGCAAACGGGTTACAATTTCACTGTTTCATCTCAATATAATGTTACACGTGTTATGTTGGCATCTCGCCAACTGCCGTGTGAGGGGAATCCTTGCCAGGCTCCACTGCTCTGTGTCTCTAAAGGAGAAACTTCAAGTACCTCACGCTCACATTTGAATGAAAGCATCCACCTGTCTCGCTGACCTGCGCAAACATCCATCTGGGGCCCACAAGTCTGCAACTCAAAGCCACAACAATCCACATCACCAATAGTAGCCATGCTCTTCTCAAGCCGTACCATATCTGCAATTGTGAATATAAATTTAAAATATCACCAAAATAGTAAATGTAATCACAGGTTAGAAATGCTTGCAATAAAATAAACCATTTTGATACGTGGGTAACACTGCTGATGTAACTAGAATAACCGTCATATTGACAAGTTTATCGTTGTTGAAGATGTTCGTCCATAATCATTTCATCATTTAATTCGTGTTAAGTTAGCAATGAGTTGCTTGAGCAGACAAAACACAAAACACTACAGATGCTGGAAATCTGAAAGACAAATAGTTGCTGTTAAAACACGGCAGGTCAGGTAGCTACCATTTGGAGGATCCAATTCAAGGATCTGGTCCCTCATATACAAAGCCATCCATGGCCTGGCCCCACCCTGCATTTGCGACATCCTGACCCCCTACTAACCTGCCCATCCCCTCCGATCAGCAAAATCTGGCCTGCTGGGCGACCCCGGTCCCACTTGCCGCAGAACTGGCGGACGAGACTTCGGCCACTGTATCCTCAAGCACTGGAACTCCAGCATGCAGTCACTCCATATCGACACATCGCTGAATTCCTTCAGGGTTCGCCTCTATGCTTTCCACTTTGATGGTCCCATCGTTCAACACAATTCCACCCCTTTACCTCCACCCTCATGTCTCCAGATCGAGTCTAAAACAATGACTCCAGCGCCATGCGACTTCATACATTCGTTAAAGTCGATCTGCAAGAGCAGTTTTGCGGTTGTTGTGGATCTCTGTAGGATTCTGGCTGTTTGTGTCTCTGTGTGTATGCATGTGTGTGTGTGTCTGTGTTACTGTCTACAATTATTTTTAACAATAATCTCTGTGTGTATGTGTGCTTTTGTGTTTATGTGTGTGTGTGTGTGTGTCTGTGTGAGTGTACCATTTTTTAAAACAATAATCGCTCTTGTGACAATGCAAATCGTGAACTTTCCACTTTCTGTCAGTTAACGTAAACCTCAAACAGCAGCAGCAGTTAGTGGTTCTTCAGTGTCGAGATTGGAAATAGTGTCACCTGTGGCTGCAGAGTGTCGGGAAGCCAATGAAAGCTGTAACAATCACTTCCTCACTATCCGCCAGCTCCCGCCACAATAGACAGTATTTACTACAAGGCCCTATCAAAACTATCTAACCTGCCCTATCAAAATGTAACACTGCTGGTAGGAACACAGTTACATTTCACATAGACAATACTTGAACTATGAATGCGCTGAAGACCAAGAGAATGAATGATGAGACTGGAGTGTTTTGTACATCAGTTGAGAATAATTTATTTCCTTGTTAGATGATTGAATAAACAAAGAGAGTAGGTTTTCTGCACCTTGCGCATCCACTCGACGTGAAAATCGCTATACAATTTTAATTTTGTTATTTTGATGGTTTATATAAGAGTACAATGGATATATTATACAACCCAGCTAATAGCACAAGTGTTTCTGCAGAATAAACGTAAAGGGATAAATAATATGCCTCCTGATTCATCACAGCTCCAGAAGCCTCTTTGAATCACTGACAATTAAACACCTCAAGCAAACATTTAATTATTTTATTTTCTAAATTGCTGCCAAACCAATGAAAGATCGATTTCTTATATTTTGTTCGCAAACTTAATCCTGGCGTCATGGTACCTGAAAACAAAGTGCATCATCTATTTATACGGACCTACAACTCCCGTTCTTTCTCACATGTTGTCTTTCGAAACTTCTTAAGAGCATTAACTTTGGCCACTAATTGAGTCATTACAAAAATAAAAACTAGATCATAAATTTATCATTCACCGTTTGTTCCGCCTTAGGGCTTGAGCTTATTTTGGGTTCGTCAAAAAATTTCATTAAAAAAACAAACTTAAGTATTGTTCCTTAACTTTGTGTTTTCTAGTTTCAAATGATTAAGCATTTCTTAATTTATTACTGAAGAGCAGAAACGTGTCCGATTACCATTCCAATTCTTTTTCTGCAGCTTCCCGGGGAACACAACTTCTTTCTTCGCAAACGATCGCCGTGCTCAAATCTCTCCCTTTTAGCTCAAACTCTCAGAAAATGTAGAAGCTTAAACATGTCTGTCACAATTTTGATGCTGCGTAATGACACTCGCCAAGGCCGGTACATCTTTCTGAGGTTTGCTTTCAAAAGCTGAACTAACCATAAAAAGGGGGCTGAGCCGGGCTTCATATGTCAACAGATGTAGCAGCTTACCGTTTAACATTAAAACAAATCAAGCAAATTCGTATTTCGTATTGTCTGAGAAAAATGATATGAATTCTGAGGAACCCGGTATTGTGCTATATAACATGGAAGCAATTTTATTGTTGCAGAATTGTTAAAAGAAAACCCCAAACCAAATGTTTCATGCAGCATTCCACAGGGTTCTGTCCTTGGCATTCTACTCGTTACCCTCTACATGCTCTCCCTCAGTGACACAATCCGAAGACATGGGGTAAATTTCAACGTGCAAGCGGATGACACCCAACTAAAACTTACCGCCCCCATACAAGACCAGGACAACTGGCATTCAAATTGTGTGTCTGTCCGACAACGTCCGTCCCCCATGCCGCTATCCCGAAGCTCCCCCACTACTTGGGACACGACCTAACTTTTAACCGCCTTGGGAATTACTCCCGACGTGAAAGCCACTCGATAAAAGTAATTTTGTTGTTGTTGTTTCTTAACATATTATGCCTCGTCGTCAACCCTCTAAGTAGTATAAGCAGCTAAAAAAAAAAAAAAAATTTCAAACGTTGCAAAATATTTATAAAAGGATACGTCACCAGGTATTTCACTTCCTCTCGAAAGTTCGATTGTGTCACTGCATAAATGACGGTATTTGTGCAGCAACTCAAAAGCCTAAACATGCTTGACAATATTGCAACCACATAGAGTGGGTCTCCGTAATCTCTGATCGTGTAACTTTCTAAAGTGTATCTAAGTATGACACTGGTAACGTACAGCGTCCACAACAGTATGAAGCTTCCCGATATCGTGAACAGTAAAATAATAGATTTTCTACGATTCACCATCTCTGCGTCATTGCCAGTTTCACTTTTCTGGTTCAGAAGTTTTCGTCGGATTCTATTGGCCGCTAAAATATGCCTGACGGTCACCACGTTCATCAGTAAAATCAAAAAGAATGGAGCGAATGGGGTTGTTATTGTGTCGAACCAGTGAAAAACCATCCATCCCAGAGAGGTGAAGAAAGCTGCTTTTTCCGTGCAACCCCAAGGCACATTGCGAAATATAAACACGGGTTCATATTTAAAGTACCAGGGAATGCTGAACAAACAGCTCAGGACAGAGATCACACCTATAACCACTGCTGCTGTTCTCTCAGTGCAATATATTATTTTCAGTTTAGGACAACAAATCGCCACCAAGCGGTCACAGGTGAAAGCCACTGTGAACCAGACTGAAACGTGTGTTGCGGCTGACATCAGCACCAATCCGAGTGAACACACGGGAGTAATGTCCAGAAATGAGACAGGGAAGTAAATACCATTGATTTGATTCAATAACACATCGGTGATGGCGACCAGTAGATCACCCACTGCCATGGCCACCAGGTAGAGGGTGGTACATTTGGAGAGACCACACTTCCCGCGGGACAGGACCACAATGGCCAACAGGTTCGCTGTAACACAATGAAAAACAAACAAACAAACAAACATATTTACCTGCGAGCTCTGTGAGTTGATGGCATTTTTCTCAAAAAGCAGTTACACTTTCTGTGCGAACGAGGAGCCTGGCTAAACGAAAGCACCTTGGCGTCCGGATCAGAAGAATGGAGGACTTCGCATAGCACGACAGGGAATCACACAGTCAATTCTGCCACAAATTTTAATGGTAATATTATAATAATCCTTGTGCTTGATATATATATAGTGCCTTTCGCATCTTAACGACGTCTCAGAGCGCTTCACGGAGTTTATGTTGAAGTGAATTGACTATATTTCTGGGCAAACGCAGCAGTCAATTGCCCTCAGCAATGTCCGCACAATTTGTCGTGGATTCAAATGACCCATTAAACAGGCGTGTGGAGTAAGTAATCTTGCCCAGATTTTCGCCCTGATCTGCTTGTATTCGAAAACAGGTCTCACGCTTGTGTGGCTATGGTTCTAACCACTGAGCTAGAGGAGTATTTGAGATAGCGCCTCAATGTCTCCTCTTCGCAACATTTCTATCCGAGATAATACTAGAAATTCAATACTTCACTTGCACTTTGTCTTCTGTCACAGTGACTCACTCAATCAACACCGAGTATTGTTACAGTCTGGCTCAGCTGAACTGTCTAGTCTCTGTGCTTTTTAAAGCATAAGGGGTGAACCGTCTTGTAGGTGACTTGTCAATAAAAAATAACTTGAATGATATCAATCCTCTGTTGAGATCATGTTACGAATGTAGCTAAGTTAGGCAGGTAAGCGTTTGTTGTCAGTGGATATGGCAGGGAGTTGAGGTCAGAATTTAGGGAAGGCGTCTGGAGACAATAGTTCTGTGTGTGGATTTTCAACTGGCTCGTGGGTTGGGGATATTTACTGTTTGGTCTTCTCTTGATTTCCTGGTGCAACATTGGTCCCACAGCGTTGATCCAACATTGCAAAACCAAGATTGACCATTGGGCAGGCACAGGCAGCCTGCAGAACGCAATACAGTAATCAGCAGATTAGAAAGCGATAGAATCAGTCACTAACCCTTAGCGCAATGTCTCAATTTTATTCTCATCTAAAGAGGAATAATTATTCGTTGCATGGGCCACAGCAATGTGCTATTAATGGATACGGAGTGAGTGAGAATGGTGACTGTTGCCTACCAAAGTGATCCTCCCTAACTTATTTGAAACTTGTGTAAGGAGCATGGTATGGAAGCTTTGACATATTATCTGTTGAGCTGCCTAAACTCTCATTCGAAATGTCTCGAAATATAGCAAATGTTTCGTGCTATCCTGTGCGAATATCTCCCCTCCACCACAATCCACAAAATCCAGTTTAACCAAAACTCTGCCTCCCGCATACTCACCCGCTCTAAGCTTCGCTCACCCATTACCCCAGTCCTTGACAGACTTCACTGTCTCCCTATTCCAGAGAGGATCGAGTTCAAGATCCTGACCCTTGTTTTCAAATCCCTCCACTCCTCTGCACCCCCTACCTCTATGATCTCCTCTCCCCTCAACCCAGCACCCGCTGCCTTCACTCCTCTGGTTCTGGCCTCCATGTCCCCCGAGTCCTCCGATCCACCCTCGGCGGCCGTGCCTTTAGCCACTGCGTACCGAGGCTCTGGAACTCCCTTCCTCACTACTTTCGCCTCGCCCCATCTCTTCCCAGATTCAAGTCACAGTTGAAGACCTTTCTCTTCGACCGAGCTTTTGGTCACCTTCCTGACCCTGCCCCTGGCTCGGTCCCGGGATCCGCTACTGTGAAGCGCTCTGAGACGCCGTACGGCGTGGAGGGCGCTCCATAAATTGAAGTTGTTGTTGTTGATCACTGAAATAATCCGGTCATTCACATCATGCCTATTTTTGCGCTGTTTAGCTGCCACATTTGAAAACATACTGTATTTTCCAAAAATTCTGTTTAATACTTTGAAAAGTTTGGACGACGAGAAACGGCAAGTATAACAATCATTCTTATTGGGTCCATAAAATGAGGCACTACATTGTGTGAGGGGTGGTTTAGAAATATTTACAAAAATGATTTACTTTGCTGTTGTTCTGTGCACTGTGAAGCCAATATCGGATATCAGACAAAACCCATCTGTTCTCCATTTCGAAGGGTCAAATTCGATCTATAGAGATTAACCTGAAAACTTGCATTTGATGCAACACTTGTTTCGTCTTCAGGACTTAGCTGATTGCTTCACTGAATACAATTGAAATTGAGTTCACCTTATTTGTTGTGGACGAATTATGGCAGCCAATTGTGCAGAACAACGAACCACCATTATAAAATGATTAAACGTAAAAACTATTATGTGGTATCATGAAGATTGATACATGGTGAGCATGCCATCGGCTTTTCCATTATTTCTTTACCATGTTCAATGACGCCCAAACATTTTTTATTATATAAGCAAGCAAACTGGCGATTCCTTACTAATTTTTTCTTCGAACTACCGCACTTCTAACCTGCATTAATGGAACACACCTCCTGACACATTATTTCAGTGTCACTCGCCAGTATCTGGCGAAACAGGGCTAGATCCCACTAATTGTTGATTTAGAGGTGAGATTCCTAAACTGAGCCAAACTACCAGATTTACTGCGTCATAATCAGAATAATGAATCGGATAAATCACTTGCCAGGAATTCCAAAAGCAGCGAGAACCGGTAAGTAAGTATCTCGTATTCTCAATATAGTCGGATATGTCATCTTCACAGAGAAAAAAAATGATCCCCTTCTACAAACGACAGCTCACGCAAGAACAGTTGTTCTCAAGAGCATAAAACTGAGTCATTTTAAATGAAAATGGAAAACGCTCCTTTGAGCAATTTTACCGTATGATCCTGGATGAGTTGAGCCGTGTGCAAAAAACAACAACATTGGGGCCCAGAGTTACGCAACTTAATGGAATGATGTAATTTGGTGGCAGCTGCGTGTCCACTCCATGATGAAACCCAGGCCCACAACATCACACTCGCCACCGTGCGGCACTGCAATGTGTTATTGTTAAAGTATCTAAACCATCAGAGAGATGCTCATGTGAGTGTGTGTCCCCCACCTACACACAGTATTCCCCAGCCTGGAGTGTGTGTGTACATTGTCTCCACAGGGGCCACTCACCAGCATTGAACCCATTACCTACAGCATTGGGCACAGCTTGGGAGGGACAAAGGCCTTTGTGACCACAATGTGTAAACGGCGCTGAGTAGTTTAAGCAGCTAAAGGTCAAACGCTTTCCACAAAGGGTAATACCGCCAAATAGTTCTAATATATTGCCTTACACTAAATATACCTGGTTATGAATTGCTATCAGCAGCAAATAAATAAAATAATCATGGGTTAAATGTATTCCTCGGAAAACAAGTGTGTGTCTCCATCTCCCTGTGTGGATGTGGCTGTGTCTGCGTGTCTCTCCCTAACCGCTGTGAATCTGTAGCTGTCCCTAACCCTTCCTATTTCTCGCTTTCCACCTCTCTCTCATTGCGTGTGTATATAAACGCACGTTTAACCATCTGCCCCTCTGTATCTGTTCCACTGCATGTGTGTACGTGTCTCTATCTCCCTGTGTGTGTGAGTGTGTATGTGTCCCTCTCTAACCCAGTCTGTCTATCTCCTTCTCTCCCACTTTGAGTGTGTGTGAGTTTGTTTGTGTGTGTGTCTATTTGTGTGTGAGAGTCTGCGTGTCTGTGTGATAGATTGCATTTACGAAGTAGCTGTGATACGTAGCTTCTGGCTGTCTGTACAGGCGAATGCCACAATATCGCAGGTCACAATTCAAATCGTGAAATTCTCTGAGTCTCCTGGCCAACAGTCCACCGGATACAATTGATAACTCACTTCTTGAATGAATCTAGGTCTTTACTGTGCGCAAAATCTCTCATATAGTTCGAATTTACAGAAACACTATTCCAATGATCATACAGTAAAGCTGTGGAACATATTACCTAAGGATACTTTATAAGCTCTAAGTATTGATTCTTTAAAACAGAAAATGAGACTGGTTTATGATTTCGTTATATCCTTACGCTTCAACCAAAAGTTTACAATAAAGAAATCGCTGCAGGATATATATACTGTCAGCATTTGTGTGGGCGTTTTACAGAGATGATAAGGAACGATATGAATTATCAGGATTAGTATTTGTGTACCATTATTTCAACTAACAGATTGAGAGTATTGGCTGAAATGTGACGAATCAAAGGCTTCGGACACGAGTAGTGTCGCTGTATTACTGCTGAAATAAAAACATCTAAAGGTGAAGTTTTTGTCACTCCGTGCAATCCCAATATGACTTTCAGACATTTCACGCATATGTCGATGAACTCCAGTACCATTTGCAAAGTTGTCAGTCTGGCTCATTGGTTTCACTCGAGCCTCTTAGTAAGAAAAATTGTGATTTAAGTATTTTGCTAGTGACGTGTTGCCTTGCCGGGGGTGTGGTCTTTTAGATGAGAGTTTACACTGCGGTTGTTGATCAACAACGACTTCACCAACAATATTATATCTATAGAGTGCCTTTCACATCGGGAGGACGTCCCAAGGAGCTGAACAGTCAGGTTATGAATCGAGCATGCGAGAGGTGCAAGGTAGTGGGGAGGGATTTAGGAGATGGTGTGACATTTGGGAGGGCAGCAGAGGGTATGGTCTAAGAGGAAGTTCTTGAATTCGGCATTGAAGCTGGTAATGGAGGAAGCGAAACAAGGGGACCGTGGGAGGGAGTTCCAGAGTGTCAGGCAAAGCGAGGATGAATGCCAATGACGGGGCGGATCGGGCGGGGTACACAGAGCTGAATAAATCCCGGAGAACGGAGGGTTCAGGAGGTTCATAGGGAGACAGCGGGTCAGAGAGTTATTGGGGGGGCAAGGCCGTGAATGGCCTTGAAGGAGAGGAAGAAGATATTAGTTTCTATCCTCTGGGGGGCTGGAGAGAGATTATGTAGCTGGGCGAGGGTGGGAGTGATGCGGTTGCGGAGCTTGATGCGGGTGGGTTTACGAACTGCAGAGTTCTGGATATTCCGGAGGTTATGAAGGGAAGAATCAGGCAGGCCGACTAGGAGGGAGTTTCCTAGTCAATGTGGATGTCAGGATTTCGCATGGCATTATTCAAAAATATCAGTGAGTTTCTCCTAGTGAACAAAAACAATCCCTCAGATACAATTAATCACTCACTTTGTGCAGTTTCTGCTTTGCACAAACTAGTTTCGATCATGTCTTACTGCAGCAGTCTTTCTTTTCCAACGAATCTACCTCAATCTTGTCCTAAACTTTGCAAATGTGATGAAAGAATCATCTCTGTGGAAGTAATCGGAGCTGAATGATAGCAAACTGAATTGGGACTGCAACGTTGTGTGAGACACAAAATTAAACTGTATTGCTGTCTTCCTGCCCTTGAACAGAGACAACAATGGCTTGAGTGGCCTTCGTCGCTTCTCTGAGTGGAAAGGAACAAAATAGAATACGGCCCAAGCAAAAGTGGTCACAGAAAAATAGAATTTTGCAACACAGAACGAGGCCATTCAGCCCATCGTACAAAATTCACATGGACTTAGTGCTCGATTACACATTCGGGATTACATGTAATAAATTGGCTTCTCGACTCATCAATCGAGCTTCTTGAATTGTTTTCGGGATTTTTCCCTTAGCTTTATGACCATCTCTGCTGTTGAATCTTAAGCCATCAAATACATTTATCGTACACATTCGAAATGATATTGCTATCCACCACGTTTCTTCTGGATCAAATCAAGTGCCTGCATTTCACGTAAAACAGTGATTGGATGAAGATATATTGCAACAACACGGAACTCAGTGGAAATCCTCTATATATCTAGAACTCAGCAGTAATGACCTCCACGCCAGCTGCATTGCAATGAGCCAGACTATACCCAACAATCGTCCTAGCCTACACACTATCGGTCTTACAACAAGCCAGACCACGGCCTCCACTGCACAACTGCTTCCCTTCCAATAACTAAAACATGACTAAACCTCCGCGTTTTTGTTTACTGTCACCAATTGTTTCTTGGTCAGTATTGGATTGAGGCTAATTGGAAAACTATCGTGAAGTTAATTTCTGTTCAGTCCTGCAACTCAGCGGTTTTAGATCTAACAATATTCGTTTACAAGTCAGTTCGTTAAAACGAGCCAATGCAATCCACGAGGTTGGATTGATGAACTCGTGAATTTCTGTTGGCATCGACCATGTGACCAGTGGAATTCGTATCTCAACTGGATTTTGTGGAATGCGGAACTGAGTAGACCACAGACGGTTGTGCATGACTGTCAATAAAAACAAGTGACTGAAGCTCGATTACAATTTTGAAAGTATTTGAGCAAAAATTCCAGCATGGACCCAAAAGCCTCCTGCTGTAGATTATAATTCTGATTTTATGCGATCAAGTGTTTGATCAACAAGGTATTTGAAGAAAGCTTTGCTGTAACATTCCTCCATCATTCTTGGCATTTTTCGATTGATTGTCCCTCCAGCATTTTTAAGTGATGCAGATGTATATGATTCCCTGATTATTCATTCATCAAAATTGTGGTCAGTTTAACCAATCCTGAAATCTGGGATTCTCTCCCCTCTATCAATTTGGTTGCTATCCTCTGTATCCTTTCAATCTCTGTACTATCTATTTTGCATTGTGGTGAGCAGAACAGCAACAGTGACAACACAAACAAACTTGTAAGCGACATTTTATTTTGGGTGGACGTGCAAAAGCGATGAAATATCAGTATTCCGATCCATGCTTTGCGTGTCAAGATTAGGGTGGATGGAATACAGCAGGGATGGAAGGTGTCGACCAAGTGCATGGACGAAAAATATAGTTGTCAATAAGGATATAATGGAGCTTTCTAGTAGAAGATTCTTGGGATGGAATTCCAGAAGTTGACGGCAGAGAAACTGTAGTATCGAATGCCAATGTTGGGGTAGGCAAGGTGAAGGTCATGAAGCAGGAACAAGACAGCTGAGAGCATGCAATAGCCGGTTTGTTGCGGTGTAATAGGGTGAACGAAGAGGTAGGAAGGGCATGGAGCTCCATGGTATGTTCTCCATACGTGAACAACAACAACAAAATTTTATCTAAAGGGCGTGATTCACGTCGGGAGGTCGTCTGAAGGCGCTGAACAGTGAGATCGGGACCAGAGCGGGTGGGAACGCTCGCGGTAGGGGGTAGGGGAATGAGAGGAGGAGAGGGGAAAGAGTTCGGAGGGAAGCAGAGCGCACGGTCGTGGAGAAAGATCTTAAGACCGGCCTTGAAGGAGGAAAGAGAGGAAGTGATACGAACGGATTGCGGGATGGAATTCCACAGTGTGGGATCAAAGAAGATGAAAGACCGCCCTCGGATCCTGGGCCGATTCTGTCAGAGGACGCGGAGCAGGCAAAGCCGGTTGAGCGGAGGGGACGGGTTGGCTGATAGGGACACAGCAGGTTGCAGAGACAGGTGCGAGCAAGTCTCGTGAATGGCCTTGAAGATGAGCACGAGGATATTGGATTCGATCCTCTGGTGGACGGGGAGCCAGTGGAGACGGGCGAGGGTGGGAGTGATGTGCTTGCGGAGCCCAGCGCGGGAGAGAACACGAGCTGCAGAATTCTGAATGATCTACAGCCTCTGAATGGAGGAGCTATGAAGGCCGACGAGTAGAGAGTTCCCGTAGTCGAGCCTAGATGTATTGAAGGCGTCTATGCGTGCTTCAGCAGCAATGGGGGGTGAGGCATTGGTGGAATCTGGCAATGTTACGGATGTGGTGGAAGGCTGTACCTGTCATGGCACGGATATAATGGAGGAAGGACAGTTCGGGATCAAACAAGACGCACAGATTCCTGACTGGTTTCGAGGGGTGCAAAGAGTTGCCTAGAATGCTGTTGTTGGCAGAGCCTGAGGCGCGGAGGCGCTAACGCGTGCGGACTAGGTGGGCCTCCGTCTTGATGATGTTAATTTGGTGGAAATTGAAGGACATTCAACGGCTCCATCAATATGATTATGTTGTTGTTATTGTTTGAAAGGTCTTTGAAAGTGAGGACCAGGATCTTGAAATTCATTCTCTTCCATTGACACTGTGGAACACTCAATCCTCCACCACTCTATCTCCACTCACATCAACTTGCAATTTCGGTCCAAGACTGTTTCAGGTGCTACTTCTCATATCGTCTCCACTTTTCTTCTATCAATGGATTCTCTTCGACTCTCTGCACCATCTCTTGCCATATTCCTCAGCCTCAACGACATTAAGTCCTGGAAAAGAGACAACTTTCTACAGCTCATTGCCAGCCAAACCGTGGCCCAATTGATTGGTACGTGTTAGCGCCTCTACCCCACATGCATCATGGTGGATGGTGCATGGATGGTCACTCCACACAAACAACCATTTCAGGAAAATGGGTGTCTTGCTTGAATGTGAGGTGTCCTTTCTCCATCGTATCCATGGCATGAGCAGCACCATCTTCCACAACATCAAGAATATCGTCCGTCTCCACCTCTGCCTCACTTCTCAGGTTGCTGAAATCCACATACATACAGTTAGCTCGTCTATAATCAACCAGGACAAATCCCCTCTTGTCGGCCTACCCATCTCTCAACCTCATAAGCTGCTGATCATCAAAAACTCTGCCGCTCATGTCCTCGCACATTCAATTCTCCACTGCTCCATCAAACCAACCCTCACCCAGATCCACTGGCTCACCATCAACTTCAAGATCCCTATTCTCACTTTCAAGATTCTCCATGAAATTAGCCCCTACTACCTTTCTGACCTACTCACCCCTTAACAATCGGTAAATCCCTCTATTTAGCAGGCACTGGCCTGATTCATGTCTCCTGCCCGACACATCCTATTATCAACAGCCGATATTTCAGCCTCTCTTCCCCTTTTGAATTGCATCCCACAATCCCTTCACGTTGCCTCCTTCAAGACCGTTATCAAGGTTCCCCGAGCCCTGAGAGTCCAACGCCTTCGGAAATCAACCCGACATGAAAGGTGAGATACCTTTCGTGTTACGTGGTTGCAATTGTTGATGTTTCATGATAGGCAAACAATGGAGTCAGGTGAGTATAAGATATTGATAGGGTTGTGGAGTCTTTTGTAGGAGAAGACATCAGCTGCAAAATGCTGGATGATCTGCCACCTATCATCCAGTATTTTGCAGCTAATATCTTGTCATACAGGGAGGGATTGTGAAGGAGTAATAAAGGAGGAGGCCTATAATCGGTGGAGGCTGCACATTATTAATCCTTGCTTTTTTTAATTGTTTTTGTTTTACGTTAATATTTTCAGCCTGTCGTTTCAGTCAGTGGCAGAGCCAAGTAATTTTCCAGAACTAGTGAAATGTCTTGGAGTGAATAAACGATATGAAGTACATCTGCGTTGAAACATCTCACCGAATTTCTGTATTGGCTCCATATAATTATCCATGGAGGCGGGAGATATTGTCACCGCCCAAGATATGGAGGCGTTTGTTGGAGACAACATAGAGGGCCCCCATCATGGTGACATTCACCAAAACACTTCGCAGACTGCACTGTAAAGTCACTTGACCTTATGCTTGAGAGGGTAAAATGTGGCTGCTATTTCTGCACAGCATTATCCGATGAACAGTTTGGAATTGGGAGACCAATTCCAGTTAGGAGGTTATTACGCACACGTAACACTTTCTGTTTTCTCTCTTCAATTGATTGAAATTTCACGTTTATTTAAAAACTATGGAATTCATGAATTCACAGTCAATATCATAACCTTCTATCAATCGTTTCACAGCATACTTTAGCTGTGGCAGTATAGCTCGATTCCACTTTACATGTATTATGCAGCTAAATCAAACCATGGTCTCTCCATTCATCTCTCTTTATAATATAGTGTTTTCTAGAGAGAAATGTTTGGCCTCTAACAACCGTTTATTATTTTAATTATTGTGCAATTCTTTCTTCACACAAAACTACATTTATTTCAGAATGGCGAGAGCCACTTGGTCTCAGTTGTTTGTTCAGATAATTTATTACTTGCGCAATGATAGTCCCTGCAGAGTTGACTCCTAGGAATAAAAAGGGGAAGCTCTGAATGGATGGGACATGTTCACATTCTTCAACAGCAGAACAGTGTCAGCCAAATGCACTACACCTTTGGTACACGATGGTAATAATAGAAATAGAAAAAGTGTTTTACCCTACGCTGGGAATAATTGGATTTCCTGGTACGTTGTTGATGGATGTTCAGTTGTATACAGCTGTGTGTGCCATTTCTCCGCACCTGCAAGTTTGCATCCGAAAATTATGTTTCTTTTTCCAACTAAGTAAACTGATCTGATCACCAGTGTTAAGAGGAGAAGTTTCAAGTGCAGTAAAGGACAGGAATGACGACAGCAAACGAGCAGATTTATACAAAACATACAATTCTGGTCTCCTTCTCTATGGAACCATATCTCTATATTCCAAAAGGTACTGTAAATGGCAAATAGTCAAAAAGCTGCAATTTGGCAGATGAGTGCTGAGTAGATGCTCTGACATATTCAACAGTAATTCTTAACTGATAAGACAACACACTCTGCAATTGCACTGGATGGTAGGATCAGGAAAATGGAGGTAATCTGACGATAAATATTGGGAACATCATGCAGGAGCACGTTGTGAAGTCCTTTAGCTTCGTGGTAAGAGCATTCCTCGCAAGTGGATGTCTTCGTCTTGATTCCCAGTCAAGGCAAATGTTGAGACATGTTCTCACTACTCACACCTCCCTTTGCAATATCTGTGTGACCAGATTTTTAGCCGATTGATTGATCGTTTTTCTGGGTATAATCTTTCCTACAACAATAACAAAACTCAAAACATTTGTTCACTCTATCCACAATATTATATGTGTCACTTACATGTCAATTAGCTTCCGAGTTTGCGGTGAATGTAAACATTTATTAGAACAGATTGTCTTTTTTTTTCTTGACTATGGTTGACCCTATTGAGTGAAGAATATAAAACTCAAACTTGACGTGGTTGCGGGGTGACGTTGCGAGAGGAAAGGCAAAGGTGGGCAGTGACACCACAATCCATGACATTGGAAAGAAAACGAATGTTTGAAAAGGGACAGTATTCGGTTAGCAGCTCAATTTTGATGGAGTGCAGTTTGCTAATCTTCCAGTGTTGCATGTCTCAGTAGGTAGTGGTGCCGGAGTTGACAGGGTCTAGTGTGTCCAGTATGACCGAATGCAAGAGAGTTGTGGTTAAATTCACCCAAAAATTATGAGGAGTTCAGAACAGCGTCCAGAAGGAGGACAGGAGGGTTGAGGTTTCAGCGAGTAAAGGGGATCAAATTGAGAATGTGTGAATCATGGTGGCTGGTGATGGAAAGCCAGCAGCGTTTGCCACAATCACCTTAGTGGGGGATTCCAAGGAGGGAACATATGATTGCTGTATGTACAGGAGGGTGCGATGATGCGGACGTTTGCAGGAGAAATTGACTGAGTTGGAGCAACAATCAGTATGGAGAAGGAGAGGGCATATTTTGTTAGGGCTTGGGTCAGTCCTCCAGCCAAAGGCTCAAGCTAAGACTCAGAGAAGAGCATTCGTTAGTGCGGCATCGTCAGCTCACACGCATTGAGACAGGGGGAGGCTTGACGAGACACTCCAAATTGGAAGGAGAGGGAATTGTGGTCATCGCATTTCTGGAGCAAAGCCAGAGAGGAGTAATGGTCGTAGAATAAAGATGGTTACAAAGCTCACTTGGAAGTAATATTCCTGGAAATCCGAAACAAAAACGGAAGTTGCTGAGAAAATTCAGCAGGTCAGGCAGCATCCATGGAGCAAGGAAAGTGAGTCAACGTTTCGGGTCCAGGACCGTTCCTAAGATCGGACTTAAAACGTGTAACGACACGCTTACTCACCTTCCTTCCTCTATGGATGTCTGCCTGTCCTGCTGAGTTTTCCCAGTAGCTTCTGTTTTCGTAAGTGAAATTACGTGGTTTGACTTGCGTGCAGAGCAATGGCTTAGCGATATTACTTGACACAAAATACATCGGAGCTCGAAAGTTCGTCAATTTCGTCCTTTCGTTCCAGAGATAACAATCCTTCTAAAAGTGTAATTATAACTGGATACATGGCAGTTTGTGGAACATTCATTTGCGCAATTACTGCTTCTAAATCCACAATATTTATTGACATTTCATCATACAGAATACCTTGCATAGGTAAAATGGGATCAATGGCCTTCTCCCTTCTCCCTTTATCATCCGGCCCCACTTCTGCGACGGTTTGTGTGACACTGCTTTGTGAAATTTGGCTGCCACGTTTCTCCCACAAATATGCAGTCGGATTATTTGTTCTTCTTCACCCTACCGACTCCTCCCCGTCTGCTCTGGACCTCACTGCTCCCCCTTCCCCCCTTCCCCCATTCATCCCTCTTTTTCACCTCCATTCCTCGACCACTCTCCCCTGCTCTGGTCCCTACCATGGGACGTTGTTTTACACTGTTAATCGCTTTGAGATTTCGAATGGATGTGGACAGCACTATATAAATATAAGTATTATTATATTATTATTCTGTGCTGTGAACGTGTAGCTAATATTCTCTGAACATTCTGTGAAATACATCTTTTGAAATGTAATGATAGAAGTGATATGCACTAAGCGAATGCATGGAAACTCATTATAGTTTGCTGCCAGGCGCAATGAATCATGAGATAGTGAAATGTATGAATGTGTTTGTGACTTTCCTGCAGCGATCGCACTGACCATCATTGTTCTGGCCCAGGGAAAGTGTGGACTCTCCAAATGCGTCACCCGCTACCTGGTCGCAATGGCTGTTGCTGATGTGCTGGTCATATTGATTGTTGTGATCCTGAGGAAGACATTTCAGCTCCACCTGCCGCACTTCCCTTTGTTCCAGACCCCCGTGTGCCGAGTGCACCTTGTGCTGCGCTTCTTCGTCATTGACACCTCTGTCTGGCTGACCATGGCCTTCACCTTCGACCGTTTCATTGCCATCTGCTGCCCAAAGCTCAAACCCAAATACTGCATCGAGAGGATAGCGGGCCTGGTGATCTGGACAATCTGTGCGTTTCTAAGTGCAAAAACTATCCCGATTTATTTTATGTACCAACCGCTCATGATGATCAATGGGCCGCCCTGGTACTGCAGTGTCAAGCCCATGTGTAGAATTGCTATTGGCTGGAGGGTGTTTTCCTTTATTCACATGATTGTAAATCCAATGCTTCCCTTTATCGTCATCCTCCTCTTCAACTCTCTGACCATCAGTCAGGTTCTAGTGGTCAGCGCTGTGCGCCAGCGTCTGCGGGAATCAGTGAAGGGGAGGGATGAGGAGATGGAGAGTCGTCAGAAATCCATTATCCTGCTCCTTACTATCTCGGGGACCTTTGTGTTGCTGTGGCTCACCTACTTGCTCACCTTCATGTTTGCACTGATGACAGAGGCCAAACTCCTACAGTCTGACTACAGCAGCCCTTTCACCATCGCTGAGCATGTGGGTTACATGTTGCAGTTCCTCAGCTCCTGCTCCAACACTGTCATCTATGGTGTGACCCAGACCCAATTCAGGCAACGCCTGATATCCACCTTCACTTACCCCATCACTCGCTTACTGGGACACTCACATAATCGTGTTTAGCTGTGTTGCTCTCTTTGGTCTTCACAACACTGTAGATTCAAACAGACTATGTTAGAAATATCCTGGTACTTGATTGTAATAATAATTACTAGATTGGATAAAGACCTCTTCATTTGGAAGATGTATATTATTGTTTCACGTTATATTCTTTACAGTTAAATGTTATTCTCTCAATCCAGATTGTTGAATTTTTTTGTAACAATAAAAAATTGTTGCACATTGAGGTGTTACATACTCCACAAATGATGCAGATATTCCTTAATGCTGAATGCTGCCTTTTCACCTTTCCGTTTCTTGCATTAGCGATTAGCTCGTCTACACATTACCAAACACAACTTTCAATCCAGGTAAGCAGCGGAGGACCCTAGGAACTAGAAATGGCATACATAGATTTGGAATAAAAATATCAGTACATCAGTTAGCTCAATGAGTCGGTGGGTGCCCCCACTTCCCAGTTAGGGATGCTAAACAAGAGACTGGAATTCAACGAAACAAGCTAGCGCATGAGTCAGGCAGAATCAGCAAGGAATCAGACGGTGGAGAGATTGTGGTTTGTTCCAGAGATGGTAATAGGAGAATGAACACGAATCATCGTCCAGGTATTATAGATATTTTATTGCATGGAAAACAGGCCATAGAAATGAGCGAGAAACAGCATTGATGATTCTGTATGGAGGCACATAGTGTCAGAAAGCTATCAGAAGTTAATGAGCTTCAGAAAGACGATGAGATGATGTCCTTCAACCCACCATCTTGTGGTGTGTTTGCAAATATCTCAAATCAGTGTTTGAGCATTCCATGTACACATTTCACAAACTTCATGATCGAAAGCTCAAACACTGATTTGACAGTTAGATGAAGAACATTAAGACAGGAAGACTAACAAAATACACAAAATATGATGTACTCATGGTTTATTATAATTGTGTTTTGTGTATTCTACTAGTCCTTCTGTCTTAATTTTTTTTCTAACTAGTAAATAAAAACATTGGTTTAACTGCGTAGTAACCAAGTCTTGGAGAGACTGGAAGTGAAACCACAAAATTCACTCACTGTTAGTCCACTCGCAAATTACGTGGGAGTGGGAGGGGAGTGTGAGGGGGTGTGGGTGTGTGTTTGAGCAGTTGTGAGTGTGAGGGTGTGTGTGTGAGCAGGTGTGAGTGTGAGGGTGTGTGTGTGTGAGTTTGAGCAGGTGTGAGTGTGAGTGAGAGGGGGTGTGAGTGTGTGTGTGAACAGATGTGCGTGTGATTGTGAGGGTAGTGTGAGTGTGTGTAAGGAGGAGTGAGTGTGAGTCGTGTGTGAGGGGTGCGTCAGTGTGAGGAGCTGTGAGTGTGAGTGTGAGGGGAGGGTTGATGGTGATGGACTGACTGATGGGTTACTGGCCGGGGAGGCTGGTTGGTTGGTGTGAGTTAATGAGGTGGCTGGTGATGGAGACTGACTGACTGACCCTCACGTTGCCCTCTGGTGTGGAGCCTGTAGCTCAGGGGTGACAGCCCTCGCCTGGCGAGCCGCAGACCCGGGTTCCATTCCCGGCCTCACCTCGAGCCGAGTTTCCTCCTCCACCCGCCTGACACACATAACAACAACAACAGCAATAATAAAATGGCCGCCCCTCCCCCCCCCCGGCTGTTTGTGGGGGAGGCTGCCGGGCACCATCGGCTGCCGCGTTTCACCCACAAAATACACAGTCACTTCACCGGACAGTGAGTCCTGTGAAGAGATTCCAGGTGAGGAGAGGACGGGACAAAATGCCCGGAAAATGGCGGATTATTATCCCTGTTATTGTGGCTCTCACTGCGTCTCTCTCTCTCTCTGTGTTTCTCTCAGTCGCTCTCCCGCAAAACACACAGTCACTACACTGTGACTCTCCAACACAGTCACTACACTGTGACCACCCTAAACACACAGTCACTACACTGTGACCCTCACACACAGTCACTATACTGTGACCCTCCTAAACACACAGTCACTACACTGTGACCCCCCTAAACACACAGTCACTACACTGTGACCCCCACCAACACAGTCACTACACTGTGACCCTCAAACACAGTCACTACACTGTTACCCCCCTAAACACAGTCACTACAC
This sequence comes from Hydrolagus colliei, assembly GCA_035084275.1. Lineage (NCBI taxonomy): Eukaryota > Metazoa > Chordata > Chondrichthyes > Chimaeriformes > Chimaeridae > Hydrolagus > Hydrolagus colliei. The sequence continues at coordinate 357,708 of JAYJKW010000399.1, forward strand.
TGTGACTCCCCTAAACACACAGTCACTACACTGTGACCCCCCTAAACACACAGTCACTACACTGTGACCCCCCTAAACACACAGTCACTAACACGTGACCCCCTAAACACACAGTCACTACACTTGACAGTGAGCGAGCGTTTCCGGTGCGTGTCACGTGACTGGCTTTGAGGCGCCAGACGCCAGCGTCACTAATGTCGTTGTTATTATATTATTATTCAATGTGAAGCCTCTGTGACCTCAGAGACTTTCGGCGGCAAAATTGAACAGCCGTTGGCTGCGCGCGCAGCTCCAACCGTCGCGTCCCCGAGCGCTGGCATTTTGGCGCTTTTCACTGGTTACCTGGGAGACGGGGGGTTGTGTCTCTCTCTCTCTCTCCTGTCAATCACTCGTTACCTAGGAGACGGGGGTGTCTCTCTTTGTGTCTCTCTCCTGTCAATCACTGGTTACCTGGGAGACAGTGACGCGAAAGGCTAACGCGTCATCAAACCGGGTCAAGTCACGTGCTGAATGTCCACAATGGCGGCGGCAGCGGAGACACAGGAGAAGGTGGGCGGTGTCTGTGTACAGCCCGGACTGGGGAGAGACACACACAGAGAGAGAGTGTGAGGGAGAGACACTGAGAGTGTGACAGACTGAGTGACTGAGAGAGACAGAGAGACTGAGAGTCTGAGCCAGTGTGAGGGACAGAGAGAGAGAGACTGAGAGAGGGAGAGAGAGAGAGTGCGAGAGACTGAGAGAGGGGGAGAGAGAGTGTGAGAGAGAGAGAGTGAGAGAGAGAGTGTGAGAGAGAGAGACTGAGAGAGAGAGAGAGAGACTGAGAGATAGAGAGAGAGACTGAGAGAGAGAGAGAGACTGAGAGAGTGAGAGAGAGTGTGAGAGACTGAGAGAGGGAGAGAGAGTGTGAGAGACTGAGAGAGGGAGTGTGAGAGACTGAGAGAGAGAGAGAGAGAGTGTGAGAGACTGAGAGAGGGAGAGAGAGTGTGAGAGACTGAGAGAGGGAGAGAGAGTGTGAGAGACTGAGAGAGGGAGAGAGAGTGTGAGAGAGAGAGAGAGACTGAGAGAGAGTGTGAGAGAGAGAGACAGAGAGAGAGAGAGAGACCGAGAGAGAGAGACTGAGAGAGAGACTGAGAGAGAGAGAGAGAGTTTGAGAGAGAGAGAGACTGAGAGAGAGACTGAGAGATAGAGAGATAGAGAGAGAGACTGAGAGAGAGAGAGACTGAGAGAGAGCGAGACTGAGAGAGAGCGAGAGTCTGAGAGAGAGAGAGACAGAGAGAGACTGAGAGAGAGAGAGACTGAGAGAGAGCGAGACTGAGAGAGAGAGTCTGAGAGAGAGAGAGATTGAGAGAGAGAGAGAGAGACTGAGAGATAGAGAGAGAGACTGAGAGAGAGAGAGAGAGACTGAGAGAGTGAGAGAGAGTGTGAGAGACTGAGAGAGGGAGAGAGAGTGTGAGAGAGGGAGAGAGAGTGTGAGAGACTGAGAGAGGGAGTGTGAGAGACTGAGAGAGAGAGAGAGAGAGTGTGAGACACTGAGAGAGGGAGAGAGAGTGTGAGAGACTGAGAGAGGGAGAGAGAGTGTGAGAGACTGAGAGAGGGAGAGAGAGTGTGAGAGAGAGAGAGAGACTGAGAGAGAGTGTGAGAGAGAGAGACTGAGAGAGAGAGAGAGACCGAGAGAGAGAGACTGAGAGAGAGAGACTGAGAGAGAGAGAGAGAGACTGAGAGAGAGAGAGACTGAGAGAGAGAGAGACTGAGAGAGAGAGAGTCTGAGAGAGAGAGAGACTGAGAGAGAGAGACAGAGATAGAGAGAGAGAGACTGAGAGAGAGAGAGAGAGAGACAGAGAAAGAGAGAGAGAGAGACTGAGAGATAGAGAGAGAGACTGAGAGATAGAGAGAGAGACTGAGAGAGAGACTGAGAGAGAGAGAGACTGAGAGAGAGAGAGAGACTGAGAGAGAGAGAGTGTGAGAGACTGAGAGAGGGAGAGAGAGAGAGTGTGAGAGACTGAGAGAGGGAGAGAGAGTGTGAGAGACTGAGAGAGAGGGAGAGAGAGTGTGAGAGACTGAGAGAGAGAGAGAGACTGAGAGAGAGTGTGAGAGACTGAGAGAGAGAGACTGAGAGAGAGAGAGTCTGAGAGAGAGAGAGACTGAGAGAGAGAGAGACTGAGAGAGAGAGAGAGAGAGAGACTGAGAGAGAGAGAGAGAGACAGAGAGAGAGAGAGAGAGTGTGAGAGACTGAGAGAGGGAGAGAGAGTGTGAGAGACTGAGAGAGGGAGAGAGAGTGTGAGAGACTGAGAGT
>JAYJKW010000399.1:365000-425000 GCA_035084275.1 Hydrolagus colliei
GAGAGAGAGAGACTGAGACTGAGAGAGAGAATGAGAGAGACAGAGAGAGAGAGAGTGACTGAGAGAGACAGTGAGAGTGAGAGAGAGAGAGAGACGCAACAGTGAGAGTGAGAGAGAGAGACAGAGAGAGACTGAGAAACAGAGACGGACAGAGAGAGAGAGAGAGAGAGAGAGAGCGAACAACTCAGATAGTGAGAGACAGAGAGAAACAGAGAGATGGACAGAGAGAGAGAAACTCAGAGAGAGAGAGAGAGATTGAGAGAGAGAATGAGAGAGAGGGAGTGAGAGAGAGAGAGAGAGAGAGACTGAGAGAGAGAGAACAACTGAGACGGAGAGAGAGACAGAGAAACAGAGAGATGGACAGAGATAGACAGAGAGAGAGAGACTGAGAGAGAGAGACACTGAGAGAGAGACAACGACGGAGACAGAGAGAGACAGAGAGGGAGAGCGAGATAGAGACAGAGAGAGAGGAAGAGAGGGAATGAGGGAGGGAGACTGAGAGAGAGAGACAGAGAGAGAGAGAACGACGGAGACAGAGAGAGACAGAGAGGGAGAGCGAGAGAGAGACAGAGAGAGAGAGAGAGAGAGAGAGTGGGACATACACAGAGAGAGAAAGATAGAGAGAGAGGCTGAGAGGGACAGAGAGAGACCGAGACAGAGACTGAGAGAGAGACGCGACGGAGAGAGAGAGACTGAGATTGAGAGAGAGACTGAGAGAGAGGGAGTGAGAGAGACAGACAGAGAGAGACTGAGAGAGACAGAGAGAGAGAGAGTGAGAGAGAGAACAACTGAGACAGAGAGAGACAGAGAGATGGACAGAGAGACAGAAACTCAGAGAGAGACTGAGAGAGAGAGAGAGAGACTGAGACTGAGAGAGAGAATGTGAGAGACAGAGAGAGAGAGAGACTGAGAGACAGCGAATGAGAGAGGGGGAGTGAGAGAGACTGAGAGAGAGAGAGAGAGAGAACAACTGAGACAGGGAGAGAGACAGAGAGAAACAGAGAGACGGACAGATAGAGAGAGAGAGAGACTGAGAGAGAGAGAGAGAGAACAACTGAGATAGAGAGAGACAGAGAGAAACAGAGAGATATACAGAGAGAGAGAAAGACTGAGAGAGAGAGAGAGAGAGAGAGAGAGACACACACACCGAGAGACATACACACACACACACACAGAGACACACACACAGAGAGAGACACAAACACGTACACAGAGACACACACACACACACACACAGAGAGAGAGAGTCACACACACAGAGACACACACACAGACTGACTTTGTATAGTTTAATGTCAACAAGAAATTAGCCCCACTGTTTGGCTCGTGTCAGCACCTTCTTGCATCAGGCGCTGCCTGCATGAAACTCCATGGTTGCACACTCAAATTCACCAAGCCATTCGGGAACCTTGATGTCTTGTTTGAAACTCAACTGCCTTTCCGCATGCAATGTTTCGCTCTGCTTTTTCCCATCTCTTCAACATTGCCCTGCTCCGCCATTAACTCAACCACAAAGCGGCTGAAACCCTCATCCACGTCTGCATTATATCACGGCTCGACTTTGCAAATGCCTTGCGGGTCGGCCTTCCCAATTCCTCCATCCACAGGCTGTAGGTAATCCAGTACTCTGCGACCCGGGTCCTCTACTTTCCAAACACCTTGACCCCATCTTCCCAATTCTTGCCCACCTCCATTGGCTCCACATCATCCATGATCTCTAGATGAATATGATCCAGATCGTGATCCAATTCAAGATCCTCATCCTCACACTTCAAGCACTCCACAATGGCGCACTACCGATATCTGTGACCTCCTATCAATTTACAAACCTGACCGCCTCCTTCGCTCTGTATGTCTTGATCTGCTCCACGTTCCCCGGCCTTCCTGCTGCACCATTGGTGAACGAGCCGTTTATCCGCTCTGACGACAATCTCTTGAACTCCATCCCGCATTTCCTCCTTAGCGCCGCCTACCCGGCCTCCTTCAGTCCTACCTCAAGACCCTCCTCTTCGATGGTGGCATAGGTGACATCAAAACCCCGTCTTTCATTCCACCCTCCCTATTCCCAGCTCAGGTCTGAAGCAGTGATTGTGCAGCACCTTGGGATGTTCCCTTGATGCGAAAGGAGCTACATAAGTATAATTGTGTACTTTGTTGTTGTTGTGGGACTCTTATGTACAGACTTTCCATCTGTGATTCTGCGCACGTGTGTCTGTGTGAGTAGTTCTGTTTATCTGTGTGTGCTTGTGTGTGTCCGTGTGCGCGGCTATTTTTCGAATATTCTCTACTGTGGCTTGATGAAATCATGAACCATCTAGCGTCTGCTCGCCGCCTTTTGAACGAACATCTAACGAGGCGGCATCAGTCACCCGTTCCTCAGCGTGGAGACAGGAAATGATATCAGCCGCAGCTGAAGTGTGTCAACAATTACAACAAGATCAACTTCGATTTATATAGCGCCCTGCACGCTACACGAATGGGACGGCATCTCAGATCGCTTGTCAGCGCTAGTCAGGAAGCCAATGAATCCTTCTACAATCACGCACTTCTTATCCGCCAGCTCCTGTTATTGCAGATAGTGGTTAGCATACGGTTAATAACCTGCCCAATCAAAATCGCGGATAGCTGGAAGGAATATAGTTACATTTCACGTAGACTCTACTTGAATTACCAATGTGTTGAAGACCACAAGAATGAATGATGACACTGGAGTCATTTGTAAATCAGTTGACGATAATTTATTTTCCTGTTAGATGATTCAAGAAGTAAAGTGAGTAAGTTGCCTGCACCTTGCATATCCTCTGGACGTCAAAATTAAAATTGTAGAGTATCTACAATTTTAATTTTCTTCTTCTGTTTTGCAGATAACAACAAAATGGATATATTATACACACCAGCTAATAGCACAAGTGTTTCCGTGGAATAAACTTAAAGGGATAATTAAAATGTCTCCTGATTGACCACAACACGAGAAGCCGCTTTCGATCATCAACAATTAAATACCTCAAGTAAACATTTAATTTTCTTATGTTTTAAATTGCTGCAAGACCATTAAAGATTGATTTCTTATATGTTAGTTGCAAACTGAATCCTAGCATCACGCTCCGTAAAAACATAATGAATCATCTATTTTTCCCTCTATGAACCTACACCTTTCCCGCTCTTTCTACCATGTTGCCTTTCGAAACTTCTTGGGAACATTAACTTTGGCCGCGAATTTAATCATTCCAAAAATAAATTACAAGATAACAAAATCTATTAGATCACCGTTTGTTCCGCCCTTGGGCTCGAGATTATTTTACGTAAGACGAAAAATATCCTTATTGAAACAAACTTAAGTATTGCCCACTGATTATGTCTTACTCTAGTTTCAAAGCATTAAGCATTTATTTCTAAAGAGCAGAAACGAATCTGACTACCATTTTAATTTATTTTCTGTAGCTTTCCGGTGAACACAGCACCCTTCTTCACAAACGATCGCTGTGCTCAAATCTCTCCCTGATGGCTCAAACTTTCAAAAAATGTAGAAGCTTAAGCATGTCTGTCACAAAATTGATGCTGTGTAAGGACACTCGACAAGGCCGGTACATCTTTCAGAAATTTGGTTTCAAAAGCGCAACCAACCTTCAAACGTGGGCTGAGCAGGGCTTCATATGTAAAGAGAAATAGCAATTTAACGTGTCACTTCAAAAAAAATCAAGTAAATTCGTATTTATTGTTGTCTGAAAAACATGCTATGAATTGTGAAGAACCTGGTATTGTGGTACATGACATGGAAGCATTATTATTACACATTTGTTGAACAAACCCCACTAAATGAAAACTTTCCTGTGGCGTTCCACAGGGTTCTGTCATTGGCACTGTACTCGTCACCCTCTACATGCTGCCCCTCAGTGACATGAACTTGGGGTAAATTTCCACATGCAAGTAGATGACACCCAACACAAACTTACCGCTCCCACACTAGACCAGGACAGCTGGCATGCAGATTACGTGTCTGTAGGACAATTTCTGTCCCCCTTGCCGCTGCCTCAACACTTCCCCACTTACATGGTTCCCGACCTAATTATTGAGCGACTTGGGACGTACTCCCGACGTGAAATGCGTGGATGGCGCTCTATCAAAGCAATGTTGTTGTTGTTTCTGAACACATTGTGCCTCGTCGTCAACCCACTCAGAAATATACAGAGCCAAACATGTATTCCTTACTTCAAACGCTGCAAGATATTTATTAAAGGATATGACACCAGAAATTGTATTTCCTCTTTGAAAGTAGGTTGTGTCGCTGCATCAATGACGGTATTTGTGCAACGATTCAAAAGCCTAAAGGTGTTAGAAACTTCTTCAAACACATACACCTGGTCTCCGTACCCTCTGTAGGAAAAGCTTTCTGAAGGGCGTGAAAGTATGAATTCGAAAACGTACAGGAGCCACAATAGTATGAAGCTTCCCGATATGGTGAATAGTAAGATGATGGAGTTCCTTCGTTGCGCCATCTCTGCATCATTGCCACTTGTACTTTTCAGGTTCAGAAGGTTTCGGCGGATCCTATTGGCCGCTATAACGTGTCAGACAGTCACCATGTTCAATAGCAAACATTAGAAAGAATCGAACAAACTGAGTTGTTATTATGTCGAACCTATGAAACCCAATCCATTGTAGAGAGGGGAACTAAGCTGATTGAAACTGCCACAAAAATAATGGCAAATTGTCCTGTATCTCCCACGGTTCATATAGAAAGTACCAGTGAATGGTGATGAAACAGCCCAGAGCAGAGTTGACTCCTGTAGCCACGGATGCTGATCTCGATCAATGGTTATACCTCCATCAATTATACAACATATCTATAATATATATTTTTATATTCTCATCTTCTTCTCAGTCCTACAAATTGACAAACAAAAACAAAAAAAGCGTTTCAATGTTCAACAATGATTTTCATTTTCTTGTGTGTAGCAGTGAGAGATTTTCAGCTAAATTTGGCACTCCGATTCTCTGTGTGGGTTTCAAATCTGTCTCAAAACATTCTGAGGCGTCATCCATACAAGAGTGCAACGTGTAATACAGGCAAGTATTGTTGCTCTCTGATATACTCCCTGGTCATCTACTGGTTAGAATTCGGCACTCTCACTGCCGCGACAAAGGTTCGATTCCCAGGCATTTTGTATTATTTTACTCGTCAGGAATTGTAAATTTGCTTGTGTACAAAAATCACGTGATGCTATCTTGGATACATTCACGATAATAAAAATAATCTTTGCTTTGATATAGTAGTATATTGTATATTCGATATTTCTTCTTCACAGAATGCAGTATAAAGTGAAATGACTGTCCATTTTGGGGAGACTGATCTCAGTTATGATCACTTTAAAAGTTCCATGTAGTATGTCCGAGCATTGCTAGTGATATTTCCAGTGGCTCCTGTGCCTCAGTGGTTAAAGCAATTGTTTTGCAATGAAAATGATTAAAAATATATAAACAGGGAGAAAGTACTAACATGACAGATGATGCTCAAAGTAGATAATTCACGCATACTGTGAAACTAAAAAATCGTCTCAGTACCTTGGTTGGGGTTTCTGTTCACAAATATGTGACTCGGATGTGTGATTCAAACAAGTTTATTCAGCATTCATGAAGCGGTGCACTATGTTGCTACAGACTCTCGTCCGTCTACTACTAGTGCACACTTAGAACAACCTTTACATGGGTAGTTATACACTTTTAGTTACATGACTCATGCTGGGTTACAAACAACATGGTCTTGCAGCTGTATTACAAAAACATCGTGGCCTTGGAATAGGCCGGCTACAGCTTTCAATAATAAGATAGCCTAGAAGCAAGATAAGATAACCAAGCCTAGAGCTTTACAAGTATATCATAGCCTTGGTATGCCTGCCAGACACCCTTATGGCCCCTGTTATTCGCATCTTTCTGTAACAGGCTCACGGGTGTCGGCTAGAGGTCAAATCAAAGCGTACGTACAGGTTTGCAAGCAACTATTATGCGTAACGTAGCAGACAAGCAAATAACCACTATTCGTACATGGCAGACGAGCTAACTTCTCATTCCTTCCTTTTTGTCATTCCATGACAACCTGCTACTCGAATGCTGAGAAATCATCGTCAGGAGCCATGTACAACATTGCTGCCGGGGCATCCCAGCCTGGCATCATAGATAGTATAAGTTTTTTAAATAAGGGTATACAACAACATAATACAACTACCAGGATTATAACAATTATGATAATAAATGTCAAAATTTTAGTCATCCAACCGCTAATCGACCAATCGGTCAACCAACCCCATATACCAGGGCTTACGTTAGTCCGATGCAATTCTCTGACTTGTTGTCGGATGTGTTGTACAATATTAGTAATATTCTCAGAAGCATCCGGAATATAGGTGCAACATTCAGAGCCAATCAAGGCACAAGTGCCTCCCTTTTCAGCAAGCAATATATCCAGAGCCATCCGGTTTTGGAGGGTTACAGTGCGAATAGCCACCATTTCAGCGGATATGTCTTGTAAGGCATCAGCGGTTGCATTCGCAACAGCCTCCAAAACCGTTTGTAAAGCCCCCAATGCTTGATTAGTACGGAGCAGACCGTATGGGGGCACAAATACCCCAAAAATCTGTTCATACCATGCTACTGCTCTACGTGTGATATGGTTTTTTGTATGCGGGTGTTCCGAAAGTTTTGTAATATGCAGGTGTGGGACAACATGTCCAAGGTAACAGGAACCACTCCAGCTGATTGGCAGCCATGGGTATGCCCAAGTCCCGCACACCCAGTATGTCCCATTAAATGAGGGTACTGGGTGATCTGGGGGAGTAATATGGATGATTGCCTCGTATTGGCTGCCCGTCACCTTACACAAAGTATCATTGAGTGAGATGGTCGCCGAATCCTGCCGACTGGTGGCATTTCCTAATTGCAGAGAATATGAACAATAACTCTCTCCCACTTTTGTCCCTGGGCCTGTTCGTATTATACAAACACTTCCATCTGTTTTCTCTACCTTGATATGTGGTGGTTTTTGTGTGCAGTTATAATCTTGACGGTACATAGTATTATTGAGGGGAGAACAGGAAACTGTCTCATTAGATAGCCCACCAGTCATATTAAAACCCGATTGTTGCAGAGCCCATATTGTCTGCATTTTGCTGAAAGGGACTATCAACATGGGAAAACCCCCTCCCGCACTGTGTGGGAGAGCCGCACACACCCAACAGCTTGATACTCCCAGCGTCACCGTTGTTTTGTACGCAGTGAGGAGAAAAGTATTTGCTACTATGGAGCATTCTACTTCTGTGTCCAGCATCATCCCCAATATCATCAGAATCCCTGTCCATTTTGCAAGGCTGACATGTGGATATCGTAGGCCCTGCCCAAGAAGTCTCTGTTTTTCTGATCGTGTCGGCCCACTTCGTCTCCCGAAGGCATCGAACGTCTTCCACCAGAGTGACAGATAGTTCTTCATCGCCGACGTCCACAACTTCTTCGAGCTTCTGTCCACGACTTCTTCGAGCCTGTAGGAACAAAATTGTGCCCTAGGACGGGACAATGGTGAAGGCAGTAGCATCATGTTGTTTATACTTCATGATTGTTTACACTCAAGTCGTTTACAATCATGTATGTGAACCCAATGATCTCTCCCCTCTAATTTAACCGCAGTTGGAGTTGAGAGGAGAACTTGGAAAGGACCTATCCACCGGGGGTCCAGGCATTTCCTGACCCAATTGCGAATCATAACATAATCACCAGGGTGTAAAGGAGGATCAGGTAAACTAATATTGTTAGAGGGACTGGAAACTGTTATTTGATTAATACGGAGAATGGTAGAAAGAGTTTTGATATACTCCACCATGTCAGCAGACATATGAGTAAGCGAAGAGGAAGCCGAAGCCGACCAAGGGCCTATTAAAGAGCGCCCATAAATAATTTCTGCTGGAGATAACCGGGTAGTTCCAGTGGGGGCCGAGCGAATCTGAAACAATACAAGAGGCAAAAAGCGGACCCATGAAGAGCCATGCCCCCTTGTAAGTTTAGCCAGTTTTGTCTTAATCGTCTGATTGACTCGTTCCACTATGCCCGCCGCTTTGGGATGATAAACACAATGAAACGACTGTTTAATGTCTAAATGGGAACAGAGAGAACGGTTAATAGAGGCAATAAAGTGAGGGCCGTTGTCGGAAACCAAACGACCAGGCACCCCAAAACGAGGAATTATTTCCCGTAACAACAATCGCACAACCGTCTCAGCAGTATTGTTTACCGTTGGAAATGCTTCAACCCAACGGGAAAATACATCAATGATAACCAATACATAATTGAAATTCTGACATTTAGGTAACTGAATAAAATCCATCTGAAGCACCTCAAATGGAAGTTGAGGTACAGGGGTAGCCCCGGTGGCCACTGGGAACCCTTTCCCAGGATTGTGTTCAGAACACAACAGGCACCGGCTGACAGCTTTTTCAGACATCTGCAACATGCGCGGGTGCCACCAGGTCTGAAGGAGCCATTCTGAGAGTTGTTTACCCCCCGAATGAGTCTGTTGGTGACCGCAGGCGACCACCCATCCTGCCAGCTCATCAGTCATACAGGTCTGACCGACAGGGGTCATCCAGACCCCTGCCTCGGATAGGGCACAGCCTTCTTCAACCCATGACTGACGAGTTGCCACTGAAGCGTCTTGCTGAAATAAAACAATATGGAAAACACTAGGCATGCATGCACGATTTTGTAATGGAGCAGAAACCACAGCTTTAACAGGATAGGTACCATGGGGGGCCTCAGCCACCAGTTTAGCACACCTGTCCGCATGTTCATTTCCACGGGAGACCGGATCCTGGGCCAATGTGTGGGCAGAACATTTGACAACCGCTAATTGAGCGGGATGTAAAGCGGATTGTAAAAGGTCAATGACCTCAGTACTGTTAGAAATGGGATGGCCGGATGAAGTCAAAAATCCCCGGTTTTCCCATAAACGACCAAAATCATGTATGACACCAAAGGCATAGCGGGAGTCAGTATAGATAGTCACTGGTCTACCTACAGCATATTTGCATGCCTCCGCAAGGGCAATGAGTTCACAGGCCTGGGCAGATTTAGGAGGAACCAATTTCTGCATACACACTGGCGTTCCATCTTGTAGGACCACCGCATAACCCGACTGGCGTTGTCCATACTCATCCACATACGAGCTGCCGTCGGTATACAAAACGAGCTCATCCGTACCTAATGGAGTGCTTGATAAGTCTGGGCGAGCCCGTGTCTGATCTTCAACAAGTTGGATACAGTCATGGACTACGTTGTCCGTTGGAATCGGAGGATGTGTAAGAAACATAGAGGGATTGATCGTAGTACAATTCTTGAATGTCAACAACGGATTATTTAACAAATAGATCTCATATTTACTTTGTCTGGCCGCCGTTAAATGTTGGGTTTGCATCTGACCCAATAAAGCTGTTACTGCATGGTTGGTGTAAATAACAATTGGTTGATGTAGAGTTAAATTTGCTGCTGATTGCAAAGAATCATAGACTGCTGCAAGAATTTGTGAGCAATGCGGCAGGCCCAGGGCCACCGGATCCAATTTTGACGAAAAATACGCTACTGGCCTATTTAATCCCCCATGATCTTGTGTTAACACCGATGAGGCACATCCATCAGAGACGGTGCAGTATAGTTGGAACTGCCTGTCATATAATGGCCTACCCAGGGCTGGGGCTTGGCTTAAACTTTGCTGTAAGTATTGGAATGCCGCCAATTCAGTAGAATTCAGCGTAAAAGAGGAAGGATGGGTGGTGTATGGAGAGAGTAATTTCAAATGAGGCGCGACCTCTGGAATCCAATTTCGGCAAAAATTCAACATTCCCATCCAACTCCTCATTTCACGCCCAGTGGTTGGGGCTTTCATGGATACTATGGGAGTTATTCTATCTGGTTCCAATTGCCGTTCCCTACCAGATAAGATTACTCCCAAAAATTTCACTGCCTTTTGTACTTCCACTATTTTGTTTGGGGACACTACATACCCTAGTGAACCAAGGAAGTTCAACAACAACACCAATGCCTCCCTATTCTGGGCTTCTGAATCACTGGCCAACAACAGATCATCCACATACTGGATGATTACTGATCCTGTAGGAAGACATAAAGCAGTCAATTGATCATGCAAACAACGGGAAAACAACGTAGGGGAGTTCACAAATCCCTGAGGTAACCTTGTCCATGTATACTGCTGGCCCTCAAAGGTAAATGCAAACAAAAACTGACTCTCGGCATGCAAAGGAATAGAGAAAAAAGCATGTTGTAAGTCCACCACTGAAAAGTATTGACTACTAGCAGGAATTGTAGACAAAATATGTGCAGGATTGGGGACCAGGGCATGTAAGGGCTTCACTATTGAGTTGACTGCCCTTAAGTCTTGAACCAATCTATACACCCCTGGCCTCCCTGGTTTTGGAACAGCCAGTATAGGAGTATTACATGGTGAACAACAGCGTATTAAAATTTTCTGTTCAACCAAACCCTTGATTAATTTTGCCAAATAGGGGACAGCTTCTTTACGCAAAGGATATTGTCTTACAGAAGGAAATAGTCGATCACCCAAGACCTCTTTTAATTCAATATATACCGGTGGGGAATCGACTAATCCAACATGTGAGGCGTCCTGTGCCCATATGTCGGGTGATACATAATCAAGAACATGGGTACCTGAATGATGAATCAGAATAGATTCCTCCACTCCTTGAACCGCAAAATATTGAATGGAGACCCCGTGGCTGGGGAATTCCTGAATGTTTACGCAGTCTGAGTGAGCCAATTGAATAGCCTCATAGACCATCGGGCCTAGTTCCCGAGCTTTATAGGGAGGGGTGGTAGTGATAGTAATATGGGGGCTTGTTGGACCTGTCTGTTTCCAAATATCCTGTGGAATTGAAACTATTAATGCAACTCCTTTAGTACTCCAAACTTTACCAATTACATATACTAGGTATGATTTACCCAAAAGGGGCTTGTAAAAGTCCTCAAGGGACGCTGAAGATCCCCCAGAATCATATGCCAATGTAACATGCGCCTTATGAGATTGTAGTTCCAAAGTCCACCATTGAGGGATATTTGTAAGGTACATCATAGGGGAGGGGGGTGGCAAGATAGAAATCTTCCCGTCATCACACATTAATGAAATGTTAAATGCACACATCAGATCCCTACCCATCAGATTACAACTCATTTGTTTTGATGATGTCATCACAAACGGATGGTACAGGGAATGGCCCTGCCATGTAACTTTAATGGGTCTAGAAATGGGACAGTTAGTACGTGACCCTCCAAATCCAGCTAATTTTTCCGTACGATTAGATATTGGGATAGCAGGTTGCCTATGGAGGGTTGAGAATGTAGCACCCGAATCCACTAAAAATGGGACTGATTGTCCCTGTATGTCTAGGACCAGGGTTGGTTCCGATATTAATTTTTGCTCCCCCTCCCCGTGGTCTGGGAGCGGAGAACTTCATGATCCTGGGGAAAAACATTTGTTCGATTCGCACCAAGGACCCATTGGGTACTGTCCTGCTCCTTGAGGGTACTGTCCTGCTCCTTGAGGATACTGTCCTGCTCCTTGAGGATACTGTCCTGCTCCTTGAGGACCCTGTGTGGCGGACTGAACATGAGAACCATTATAATGCAAGGGACCAGTGTAACCTCCCCTTGGGACCCATGCCCCTTGTGGTCCCCCTCCTCCCCTTTGCAGACCTCCTCCTCCCCTTTGTGGACCCCCTCCATAGGAGTCCCCCGAATTGTATGGTTGGGGATAATACGGAAAATAGGAAGGGGGTTGCGGTGGGCCATATGGAACCTGTCCATATTGATCCTGTGACGGTATATAATTTGGGCATTCATTTTTCCAATGTCCGGGCTGATAACAATTAAAGCAGACCTGCGGTCCTAGATTTCGACTGCTTCTGCCTCTCCTGCTGTACCGACTCCTACCTCTAGTGCCGTTACCGTCCCGTTGTTCGCCTTGGTACCCTTGAGGGAACGTAGGCGCGGGATCACCTATAACTGGAGCCTGAAAGAATTGCTCATGTTTTATCTTGGTATTAGGGGCCCTTTCTTCCAAATTGTCCTTCCAGAAATGTTTTACAGCCCTATTAATACCCGCCACCGGCAATGTGACCCAATCCAAATTTGTTCTTACCAATGAGGAAACCGAGGACGGTAAACAGTGCATTAACATAGAACAATACTGAGGAGACGCACCATCACCAGTAAATCCCTGCTCTCCTGAGTGTGTCGAATATACGTCCTTAAATCTATTGAGGAAGTCCTCAGCCGATTCTCCTTTCTTCGGCTTTTGGTCCAATATTTGACTTATATCAATGGGTTTTTGCAGACATGCAACCAGGGCTCCCCGTATAGCCACTTTTCTGGCTGGATCATCATTGTTTATCTGGATTCGTAAGGCTTCGTGATTGTCATGTGCGATCGAGTCTTTAAATTTTCTATATTGACCATTTCCCAAACTACTCTGGACAAGACTCCACATATCTCTACTATTTCCCCCATACACTTGGATGACAGACTCAATATGCTCTACGAACCGCGCCGGTTCGGTGTCCTTACTGGGTGCTCCCAGTAATAAGGACATCATTTCATGAGGCTTCCAAGGTGCATATACCTCAACTGTGGGATTCTGTCCTTGCTCAGCCCCTCGGGGGTTCGGGACTATCCGCATAGGAGCCATACGGGGACATGTCTCCTCGTCTGACTCGTTTTCCCTCTGATCACCTTCCTCCTCCCTGTCATTATGCTCGTTATTATTATTTTGGCGCTTTTTATCATGTGAACGAGTGCCGTCCGCCGGGCCCCCTGTATGTCTATTTATCTTTGATTTGGGTTTGGCCAATAAGGCTATTGGGGCTGACGGAGATAGAGATTGTATAGTTGAAGGAGGAGCTACATACGGGGGAGGCACTTCGGGATATATTGGCCGGGGCTGCAGACCCCAGCCAGTCAGTGAATCATCACTGTCGGCACCATCTATGCTCATTTGTGTCAATTGTGCGCTAAGCGTCCTACATTCTAACGCCTTCTGATCTTCCACCTCTCTCTCTTTCTTCACACATACTTCTTCCCTCAATTTGTCCAGTGATTTACACACCCCATCACGGGTAATAGAAATACCATGTTTCTCCGCGGTGTTCTGCCAACTGGACAATATTTCTTTTGCCTGCTTCTTTTTACTTTCCTCTAACCATATTCTCACAATTGGTCGACACTGTTTATATCTGTCTTTCTTCCATACTAACTCGTGTACTCTCGATAACACCGCTACATCATTAGAACCTCCCAGAGGCCATACAGTTTCTCCTAACTTATTATGTAATTGACCCGAAACTAAACGCAATTCTTTTTGATTTTCCGGCAATAGTTTACACATAGACGTGAGAGGACATGGCCCCTCAGTTTTATCCACAACATTACCCATACTTATTAAATTCTTATACTTTAATAATAAAATTACAACCTTATGCTTTATACTAAAATTACAACCTTATACTTTAAATCTAAAAATTCTTATACTTTAAATCTTATTCCTTACAACCTTAAACTTTAATTCTTATACTTTAAATCTTATTCCTTACAACCTTAAACTTTAAACTAAATTAACCTTAAATTCTAAACTAAACCTCGTGCACTTTTGAACCTGCTGCTCCCAGCTTGTACGCCTTTTTTATCCCGTTAACGGTCCTTACCCAGTAAGATTTGAACCTGCTGCACCCAGCTTGTACGCCTTTTTTATACCGTCGACGGTCCTTACCCAGTAAGATTTGAACCTGCTGCACTCAGCTTGTACGCCTTTTTTATCCCGTTAACGGTCCTTACCTCAGTAAGTTTTTAACTGAATACACACCCACCAACCTTTTCTTATCCCGATCTCATTAACGACTATCAGTTACGCATACGGTTGGTGCATCCCCGGAAGCCTATTCCGTAGGTGAAAAACACTGAGAGTATTCAAAAATAGATGATATACTCACTGTGCTGGCCAATTTCACTTAGGCAAAACAAACCCAGGGATTGTCCCGCCGTCTACGCACTGTCTTAGTCGTCACGAGATCCCATCCTCGTCGCCAAATGTGAAACTAAAAAATCGTCTCAGTACCTTGGTTGGGGTTTCTGTTCACAAATATGTGACTCGGGTGTGTGATTCAAACAAGTTTATTCAGCATTCATGAAGCGGTGCACTATGTTGCTACAGACTCTCGTCCGTCTACTACTAGTGCACACTTAGAACAACCTTTACATGGGTAGTTATACACTTTTAGTTACATGACTCATGCTGGGTTACAAACAACATGGTCTTGCAGCTGTATTACAAAAACATCGTGGCCTTGGAATAGGCCGGCTACAGCTTTCAATAATAAGATAGCCTAGAAGCAAGATAAGATAACCAAGCCTAGAGCTTTACAAGTATATCATAGCCTTGGTATGCCTGCCAGACACCCTTATGGCCCCTGTTATTCGCATCTTTCTGTAACAGGCTCACGGGTGTCGGCTAGAGGTCAAATCAAAGCGTACGTACAGGTTTGCAAGCAACTATTATGCGTAACGTAGCAGACAAGCAAATAACCACTATTCGTACATGGCAGACGAGCTAACTTCTCAATACCGCAGTGAGTGCGTGCTGTGCTACTGATGGAAGTAACGGTCAAAATAGAGCAGGCTGTGGCCACAATCTTTCAGGCTTCCTTAGACGCTGGAATATTGCCAAAAAACGGAACTATTTTCAAGTGTTTTTGTAAATAATAAAAGTACGAGAATGATAACATAGGAACGACGGGACGGTTAATCTAATGTCAGTGGTAGAAAAGTTGTAGTGATGATAAACCGGGATAATATATTTTTTTAATGGAAAATTACGGTTTAGTAAAACAAGATCCAACACGTGTTTGTCAAATTCAAATGACGTCTAACAAACCTGAACTTTTTTTTCAAATAATTACAATAGACAGCAAAGAAAACGCTTATTCGATCATCATGTTTTGCACCTCTTTTAAAATATGACAACACACACCCGCTCCCTAACTGTAGTCCTCAAAAATCTTTCCGGCCCAAATAACTGTCCTGTTAATTTAGCTCAGTTGTCACCGCACATGGTGTGTACGCCAGAGATCTATTTTCTATTCCAGGCAGAGTGACACAGTGGCCAAGTTTCCTTACTCCACCCGCCTGATAATAATCGAATCAAAAATAAAATCATTTCAAACCACGGTTGTTTTCTGGGCAACTTCTATACGCAACTGGCTCCGCGTTTCACCCACAAAATACACGAAATATTCTAAGATTATATTCAAGTAGTGAAAAGCGCGATGTCATTGAAATAATTGGTATGATTATTATTATTATTTCTCTCTTAAGATTGTTACACATTTCTCCGACACTTGCTCGCAATGCAATAGAGAACAACAGCAAGAAAATTACATTTGTAAAGCGCCTTTCACGCAAGTAGGGGGTCCCAAGGCGGTGAACAGTTACTGTTTCATTTCCAAGATGAGGTGTTGAGAGGGGGTGGGGGGTTGTTTGCGGGGCGGAAAGGAGTTGCCTTGCTTCCGTCAAAGAGGAGAGTTTTGAGGCGAGACTTGAAGGAGACCAGGGAGTGGGCGAGGCGGAGGGAGCTCGGGATGATGTTCCAGTGGCTGGGGGAAGCGAGAGTGAAATCTCGCTTGCCAATCGTTGGTCGGTTGGGTTGAGGAACATGTAGCACACCAGCGTCTGCTTTTCGGAGAGGGCGGGCACATTGTTGATGAATTAGGAGTTCACAGGGCTGGAGATTGTGGAGGGCTTTCAACGTCAGGAACAGGCTCTTGAATTGATCCTCTGGATGATGGGTAGCCAATGCATTCAGGCAAGGATGGGGGAGATGGGGTAACAGAGTACATATCACTGCGTGGAAAAATATCCCCCTCCCTCCCTATTCAGTTTAACAGCTGTTTGATATCAATGTCCTCGGGTACTGACCCAATCTCTAGTGGAACTAATTTCTCTTTGTTCACTGTAATGACATATCCACTTAACCTTCCCTGTCTCAAGGAGATTAATCCTGGTGATTAATCCTGGTGTCTCTCGTCTGTTTTTGATAACTGAATTCCTCCATTCCTTTTATCATCCTGGTAAATATGCTGTGCACCCTTTCTAATGCATTGACGTTCTAACTAACGTGTTTTGCCCGAAACCGAACATCAGCAGCCTAGCTAGTGCTCTAAAATGTTTATTGTTATTTCCTGATGTTTGCAGTATATTCCCCACGCGATAAAGAATAGTACACCGTTTGTTTGAGTTATAGGCTTATCTACCTATCTTGACACATTCACAGATGTATTTATATTGACACCCAGGCCTCTGTTTTACTTCACACTCTAGATTGTAGAGTGTTCTACAATCTAGCTGAAATGGCCTTGTTCGTCTTTGCAAAACGCATCACTTTCATTTACTCAAATGTGTCAGTTGTCTTCTAAATTTAACTGTCGGTCTACAACCTAATATACATGGCACCTTTACAGCTCATTGTTCGCTACTATTGCCAGATTAATATCATTTGGAATGCTACAAATTGTACTCCCTGTACACAAACTCAGGTCAACTATATTGACCAAAAGCAGCAATGATCCCAGTAAAGGCACCTAACGGTCACCACTGCACACTTCACTCCAATCAGAAAAAGCTTCACCAAATCTCTATGCGTCCTGTTTCCCGGCAAATTTTGTATCCAAGCTGCTTTTGTTGCAGAAATATCACTACCTTCATCCACCTTCTCAGAATTGATCAGAAATATCCACCAGTTTTATTAAACATGAGGATTCTTCCAGCAATCAATGTTGGCGGTACAGCATTGATCAAAAATGAATCCCCCAGAAAATATCCCTCCAATAATGAAAACAACAGTTCACTACCTCTCTCTTTTGTCTGTCTCCCAGCCATTTAGATGGAGATTAGAGATGATAGAGCACTTTTCGCATCGGGAGGAATTTCCAAGGCGCTACAAAATCAGGGGCTCAGGACACGAGCAGGGATGGCGGGGAGAGAGGTGGGAGGGTGGCAGAAGACAGGGAAAGAAGGATCTTTTGACCAGCCTTGAAGCGAAGGGAAGGGTCTGTTCCAGACGGAGATGGGATGGATTTCCAGAGTGTGGGGCAGAGAGGCTGAAAGCCCGGACATCGATGGTAGAGTAGGTTAGACAGGATACCTACAGCTGACCGGACATTTTTATACAGTGAGCTGCTATTTTATTTGCAAGTCGCTTTATGAAACGCGTTTTGAAAATCCGTATCAGTTGCATAACCTGAGGAATATTCATGCACCCTTTGTGTAATTTCATCAAAAAATCTCTCTCACGTTTGTTAGAAACGAGTTTGCTTGAAGAAGTATGAATTAGCTGTCCTTGATAAAGTCGTGTTTTTCTCTGAGGGAAAGAAAATTTTCGTCTCGGATTATAGTTTATAAAACATTGTGCAACTAATGACATTAGGCTGTCCAGTTTGAGTTCACGGGTTTATCCTTCTGCCATTTTCTGTACAGCTGATTATGACTTGGAAAGGTCCAATCCTCTGGTGCCGTCCTTGTGTCAATGATGATTGACAGATTGTGGCCAAATGTTTCGTCATTTCCACGCTTACATCCCTCGGTAACCTGGTATACATTCATTCTGGACAGCGTTACTTTTCTGCCTTGAATTTATCTTGTAATGAAGTAAAGCAGAAGGACAATCCGTGTAGTGCTTTTGGTGCACGACATATCGATTTAACAATGCTTCTCAGTGAAGTTCCGTTTAATAGCTTTGTTGGGAAAATTGAATAAAATGGTATCAAACTACTATCTGGAAGACAGAAAATGAAGAGCTCTGGTGAACTGAAGAATTTCTTTCTGAACGGATGTGTGCAGTGGTGCCAAATTTGTAGGTGTTTTGCCATTTTTAATTTTTGTAAATGACAGAAACTGCAATAACAACGAAATTATAATTGTATGGCATCTATCACGTGCAGGAGGTGTGTCTTGAGTCCGGACTTGAAGGAGGCTAGCGAGGGTGCGAGTGGAAGGGATATAGCGATGACCTAGATGTAGAGGGAATAATGTCCTAGATTTAGGAATAGTGTTACTCCTATAAGTAGTTATGGTAGGGAAGAAATGCCGATGTCATTAAGGACGCTACATTGATCTCAAACTGATTATTTGCTGAAACACTCAGCAGTTACAGAGACTTGAATTCTCGAAACGTGTAACACACTTAACATCTTTACTTGAGTCCTGTAGCTTAGTGGTCAGAGAGGTCACCTTAAAAGCTAGAGCTACATGTTCATGTCAACGAGGGGTCGAAACCTCGGATATGTTTCCGTCGTCCACAAGTCTGGTAATCATCTATCAAGAAAAAAGTACTTTTTTGATTTGAAATCCTCGGCTGTTTGTTGTGGACTGTTGTGTGCTATTTCGTACCACGTTTCACGTATACTCAATTCATTTAGTAGTGTGTTCTGTGAAGAAATTTGTGGCGCCTATTAGATGTGAAAAGCGCAATGCAAAACACAAAATTATCACTGGTTATAATTAAGCATCTATATTATGATGAACATTATAAAACGGTAGTGATGCCGCAACTAGAGAGCTGTGTTCAGTTCTGATTCCCACACTGTAGGGAGGATGTCACGACCATCGACATTTTGCGTAAATTAGATTAATATACAAATTAATATAAATTAGATTAATATACATCATATACAATCAAGCGGTACGCTCGGCGCCAATGCTGTTATGTTCTTGTACAAAACCAATAATTCTAATCGTCTTCAATTCTTATTTCCCTCTATTTCTGAAACAACTCGTACCTTCTGATTTAAAAAACACTCCATTGATGACCATTGTCTGAACTGGTTATTGTAATCTGATACATGCCCGCATCTAAACGGTCTTTCATTATTTTAAAGCTTACACGTGTCTCTTTTCCGCTTTCCATTCTCTGAAAATGCCTTTATCTAAGTATACTTCCATCCACAATGCTAATTTGCATCTTGCTCAATCTTTGTCAATATTGCTGTAATGAATGTGTTTAACTAAAACTGTATCTACCACACGTTTTTGTTAATTTTCAATCACCTGCTCATCTATCCAATCAAAATATGTTCTTTTCATGTGGTCTAATTCTAGGCATTTTCATCAAGGCATTGCTATTCAACTTATTTTCTTGTGCAACGTTTACAAATCGTTTGTAGAGATCAACGTTTAAGATTTTTAGATTATAATCTGTCATTTTATGATATTAGGAAAAGATATTAGCAAAATAATCTTCAAGATAAGGGCGAAGAACTTAGTTGAGAAGCTGCTTTATCAATCATATTTGCTAGGTAACCCACATCTTGTCTTTGTGTAATTAATATCTCGTAAGAACCACTATTGTATTCCCAGGAAACATTCTTAATTGATGTGTTCATTCCAGTGTAACTAGTATCAATGTACCCACCAGCTGCTCCTTTTATAACAGGTTTTTCTCCACTATAAAGATGCTTGATTTTGTTATTGTCACTGCACAGTTGAAAACAGAGCGAGCGTCAGCACTCTAAAGAAAATGGTATTCGCTTTTATTGATATATTGTATCGCATAGAACCGATATACTATCCAATCATTGGTGTTATCGGTGTTCTTGGTAAGTCCATAGCCTGTTAGTCCACATAAGTCAAAGCTTCAATGCAGGTTTGATTTTGTATCTTATGTTTACATCTGTTTATACACTTCTCATGACTAGGTTTATTCTAATTGGAACAAACAAGGTTGCGAGAAGACCTGATACAGGTTTCTGAGATCACAAGGGGTTTGTCGACAGAGTAGACAGGGAAATAAACTGTTTCCACTGGTGGGCGTATCACTGCCTCGTGTTTACAGATTTAAAATGGTTTCATAAAGAAGCAGGGGGGAAATGGGCTGAATATTTTTCACCCAGCGAGCTGTTGGAATCTGGAATGCATCGCCTTAAAAGGTGGTGGAGGCCGATTCGGTAACAACTTTTAAAAGAGAGGTAGACATTTACTTGTGGAGGACGGATTTGCGAGGTTATGGGAGAGAGAGCTGGGGAATGGGATTAATTTGCTCTGTTTAAAGAGCTGGCACAGACACGTTGGGCCGAATGGCCTCCTTTTCTACCGTAAGATTCTACGACTTTATGATTGAATGGCATCTTGCTTTTCCCGGTATTGGTTGCATAGAAAGTCACACAGATGGCTATGAGCTCCATGGGGCGCTTAACGAAAACATAACATTATCCATATGCCGAACAGGCAAAAACACACAAATTGTCAATTAATTGATACCTTGATACCAAGGGAAAAACCAGCATTGGGTCATAAAGGTGCATTGAAGTGGTCATGCAACAACAGCAGCTTGCAGTTATAAATCCCACCTGAGGCAGAGCATTCCACAGCACTGAACAGGCACCAGCTTCAACATGTTTGATAACATTTCAAAAGGTTACACAAAGCAGTCTTGGAATATATAAAAACGGAATGGAACTATTTTAATGAACATTGATGCTTTATCTCCATCGATGTTTATATAGGTGTCAATGCTAGAATCTCTTACTTCCAGTAAATACTCATCATGTGCTTCAAAGTGATTCACGTTAAATTATCTGTTTAATGTCTTGATGATAATCGGCAATATTTTGAATTGATAAATTTTTCTAAAAATAATCATATGAACTGTTATATGTGATGTAGCGCATTAACTGTATTCCAAAAGACTCAAAGTATTTCACAGAATATATTGAAAATGGCTGAAATACAATTAACTAATTTAGGAATCAAATTGTTCAAACGTGCGGTGAAACTAAATTATGTATTGTAAAAGCAAATATATTGAGGACTTATTTATTTTAATTTACCACTTGAATCACTTTAATATGTCAAGCTTTTCGCCAATATATCATAACTTTTCAAGCCGTTTTTCGATCAATTATATTTAGAATAATGCAATATGACATAAAAATTTAGGATTTAAAAAAATAAATCGCGTATATTGGTTACAAATTCATTTAAACAGAACTTTTCCAGCTAATCTCCACTAGCTCTATATTGTCAAATGGGTAGGTTTGCTGATGCTCTGCAATTTTCTCTAAGCCATTCAATGGCTGTTTATTTAATAATAATATTCCTTACTCCTCTTAACGATGTCTCCAAGCGCTTGATAAAATATACTGAAAAGTGTAAATACTGCACACTGGAGACAAAACGCGTCAGCGAATCTCGCAGAGCCATTTCCCCCAAAACAGTCTTCATTGAAATGACTGATTTTATTGTTGTGGATTTTTTCGGGACGGATTATTATTTGGCGTGTGTGTGGAGTAAGGAAAATTGCCCAATATTTCGCACGCATCTTACTGGATTCCAAACACAGGACTCACGCTTCTAAGGCGAGAGAACTGACCGCTGAACTTAAGGAATTTGTCATGTACTGGCACTATCAATTTCTCCAGCGAGATACCCTGCCTGAGGGAGGCTGGTAAACTGCAGGTTGTATTTGTAGATTCGTTTACCGTCAGTTTCTCAAATATTCCTTGTGTTTTGTTTGCAGTTAACCTGGTGACGATTGTGATCCTCTGGCGAGGAAAGTGCGGTCTCTCCACGTGCATCACTCGCTACCTGGTGGCCATGGCGGGGGCAGATCTGACGGTGGTGATATTTGATGTGATACTGAACCGTGTAGGTGAGCAGTATCTCCCAAGGTTTAATGTTCTGCTTCTCACCCCGATCTGCCTTCTCCACGAGGTGCTGCTGTATGTGACCTCAGCGTGTTCTGTCTGGTTCACAGTGGCTTTCACCTTTGATAGACATGTTGCCATTTGTCACCAGGAATTGAAATCAACATACTGCACCCAGAGATCGGCGGCTGTGGTTCTGGGAACCATCTCTGTGCTGAGCTGTGCGCTATACAGTCCTCTGTGCCTGGAGCTTGAACCGCTCTTCATCATTAACAACAAACATTGGTTTTGTGTCGTTAAAATAGTTTATTATCAATCCTCGATATGGACAGCAATTAAAGTGTTTCTATATGTATTAACTCCAAGCCTCCCATTTGTCATCGTATTGCTGCTCAATGTTCTGACGGTCAGACACATTTTGGTCAGCAGTAAAGCCCGCAGAAGACTCAGAGCCCACAGCCCTGAGGAGAAGCGTATTGATTCAGAGATGGAGAGTCGGAAAAAATCAATTGTTTTACTATTTGTCGTATCTGGTAGTTTTGTACTATTATGGGTGACTTATGTAGCCACAAATCTTAATTATGTAATTATGTATTTTTTAAATATAGACAAGAGACATGGCGAACTTATACGTGTGGGAGATACTTTGCGACTTTTCAGTTGTTCCACAAACACGTGTATTTACGCTTTGACTCAATCTAAGTTCAGAGAACAGTTGAAGAATATGGTGACGTACAAGTTTCGTAAAATTGTTAAGTTAGTTTGGTGAACGAACAATCAAGGTCTTCAATTATTTGATTTAACCATCCTTATTCCCGGAGTATCCAAAACTGAACACAGAAATCCTGATCTGGTCTGACAAATCCGTTGTTTGTCGAAGGATAATTTTCTTTAATTCACTTGCCACACTCCTTACCACAAAGGTAAAATTCTCATTTGGCTTGCTGATAACGGTTCGCTACTGTGATCTGTCTTCAGTTATTATTTTACCTGAGCAAAAGAATCTTATTTTGTCCTCCATCATCTTTTTTTTATCCAAGTTCATAAAGTATTTTGTTCTTCTATTTCTATTGCTGTAGTGAATGACTTCACGCATTGAATTCCATCCATCACGGTTTCCTTCCTTCATTTATTTACGTCCGGATGAATCTTCCTGCTCCCATCTTATCAATAAACTGTGCCTCCAAATTGTGTGCCATCAGACATATTGGATATCATTCTCTCTGTTCCTGCATAAACCTCATCTAAATATAGTGGTTAGTTAGGTGAGATATCAGAATGGAACCTCTGGCCACCAATGCAAAGTTACGTACGATGCAATGTGATTTTAAAGTTGCCAATAACACAACATTTAGTATATCGTTTTCATAGTACTTTACTTTTCACATTTGAGTCACTCGAGATTGCCACAAACACTAATGCAATAATGCAGAACTTGTTTGGTATACCTGATAAAAATTTGATCTGTTCTTATCTGATCTGTTCTTGTAAATGTTCTTTATTATTGCCAAAATAATAAATATTATACACGAGATACTATTTGCATTTATTTGTCAATTGATGCATTTGCCCTTGACACGCTGTGAAAACCTGAGCGCTTCTCATTGGTGTTGTATGATCCTAAACCAGCAAACGTTGACTATCGGCACAATCAAACTCTCCGAACTGTTCGCCCAACAATTCAACAACTGGCGCCTCTGCTCGTCTCGCATCGGCCTCCTTTTCATCCCTCGCAGCTACCGACCCCAAATTAGAGCTCATGTCGAGGAATTCTGCGCAATATTATATCGTTATCACGTTTTAACGGACACTCAGCAAATAATCTACTCAAGCAGGATCCAAAAATGTGTTGCATAGCATTTCGTATTTAGCACAAAATTAATTCCAAATAAATCATGCCATTCTGTAAAACGCTCCCTGTATTCACAGATACATTATAGTGTTATAATTGTTTCTTAGTATTTACGAAATTTGGCTGCGGGCGTTTCGCCCACAAATAAACAGCCAATTTTCCTACTTTCCTTCATTTTATTCCGATCCCGCGCCCCCTGCACTATTTCCAACTTGACTGTTGAGCTCCTTGGGACGTACTCTCGACGTGAAAGACTCTATATAATTCTAATTATTAATTGATATTTGAATATAACAGATTATCACGTTTTGGGAATTTCTAAACGAGTTTCATAGAATATTTAGTGAACCTATATATTGGTCGAGGGAAACGCGACACTTAATTGTTCATAGCAGATTTCCACGAACAGTCGTAGATTGAGGGAAATAATTTGGATCGTTTGTAATAGAATGAGAGACTTTATTGAATTGTTTGCCTCCAGTATTGACAAAATCAGTTTGTTGTACACTGTGGTGGGCAATTTACTGCTGCATCTCAACCACAAAATGTACCGACAAATCACGTTGCAGTATTTTCTGTCAAGCACATTGAGACTTCTCTTCAACATGGTAAGCCATTAGACAATATACAAGCATGATTTTTATAATGCAACACCGTCAGTATCTATAGTGATGAGCACAATGTACTTCTGTAATTACCAGAAAGTGTGAGACCACGGTTAGATCTACAAAGTAAACATTTCATTTTAATGGGAAAATTACTCAACAAATTTTGTTTTAATTCCATCTCGTGTTCTGCTTTCCTCCACTCCTCTATAACTGAGCCTGTTATGTGAGATAAGCTATTGATTTCGTGGTGCAGCAGTAACGCGTCTCACTCCAGATCCGAAGGTTACGTGCTCAAATCACACTGAGGTCAATGCTTTGGTGTACATTCACGAGAGCTATTAAGTCCAGTCTTGTCTGGTTATTCTAAGATTTTACAAATAAATCGCAGCATCTTACCATAGCGGTGTTTAAACAATTTGAATTTCAACAGTGTAGATAAAAGGACACTCATAATTTTTTGAAAACAGAAAAGGGAGATCATCTTCAATGAGAGGTAGCCGTTTCCATAATTGTGTTCTCTTTTTATTTTGACATGGTGTTTCCTCTTATGCGAAATAAAGAGTGAAAATGGCCCAGGAGAGGTTTCGCCTGAATGTTGAGCAAAAGGACATGTTGGGGAGAGTGAGTGGATGTTAGTGAGAGAGGGTGTGTAAAATAGGTATGGATCGACAAGGAGCGGGTGAAAGAGAGGGCGGGAGAGAGTGTGTGGCGGGAGGTGGTTGTGGGGGGAAGGTTTCACAAACTAACTGTTAAGTACAATATTATTAAGGCAAGCTTTCAGTCAGGTTTACTTCACATTAGAAAATTAGACTGTCTCGTCTGATTCACCAAATTCGCTTTGGTAATAAAATGTTTCCACAATCCGTGATTAGTGCCAATGTGCAAATATTACGACACCTAGTGACACAATCATGATTGCAGTGTGTACTATTGGTTGTCAGCAGGATACGAACCTGCGCGAGAGGTTTCCCAATGGTTCTCTAATCCATCACCTTAACCATGCGGCCACGGCTACCGACAAACCAGCCTAGAAATGATTTAGACAAACTCTTGTCTGCACATGATTACTTTATAGAGTTTCCCTATATCTACTTGCCCTTCGATTTCATTTGATTCCTTACATTTCACATAAAGTTCTATCACATCATAGAGACGACATGAAGATCTTCATCAGATGTTTCTTGCTGCCAGATTTGACAATGTATTTCCGCGTGAACGCTGCACAGATTCACCTACAAATCCAAAGCCACAAATTTAATCTCCACTTTAACCTGAGAATTTTGGCAGCAACACAAGGAGAATGTCATTTGAAATAATGGTCAACTGGACTGTACTTTTTCGTTTATCTGGTTCAACCGCTGCAGTTCCTGACAGCTGAAACTCTCTGGTCACTCAGGCTTGATCATTGCTGTTATGGTCCAAATACTGTCGAGAATTAGGTAAACGGGAAATGTCCCCTGGTAAACCATATCGCTTCATTCTAAGATCATGGATTCCCGTGCACAGCTAGAATTCTTATGAGGCTCAAACTTGCTGTAACCATGCTGATGTAATCCTGACACCCGGCGGACAACTGAACATTTAAGTGGAGTCATTACAACAGATTTATTTAAAACAATTTGGGTCTGTATGTAGTTGAGTGAAGACTCGCGATTGCTGAATATGATATTGAACTCAAAAACAATTTATTTTGAACTCCGAAGGAGTTGGTTCTGACGACGAGTTAGCGATCTTGTAATCAGATTGGTGATTCAAACGGACAATTTGGTATTGATTAATGTCGCCTACAAAATATACTGTGAAACGCATTTGCATTGTATTCTCTGAAGCGCTTCAAAAGCCTCGAAAACGCGATCAGATGCTGTACCACATAAAAGGAGCATTGCTAGTGTTGCGACAAAATTTCCATTCCTTGTGCACTGAGCTGCACTTGAAGTATACAAGAAAACGCAAAGAGCGGGCGATTTCCATTTCTCCGATTCAAACCAGGATGGCTGCCACCACAAAATAGCACACTAACGATCACGGATGGACATTTGTCCATATACAGAGAAGTTACTCACAAGTACAAGAAAAGAAAATCATGTTTGGAGCAATACCATATTATGCGCCATATTATTAGACACTGATCACTCTGTTATGTGTAATTGTTTGCTGAACAGGATTTGTTTTCACCAACAATAAGCTATTATATGAAGTAAACTTGGTTTGAAATCCCAATTTCCATCAACCTGGCCAATAATTTAGGAAAAATGTATTATGAGAATAGTTTGAAAGCTGGTTAGAATTATATGAGATATATAATCTTAGATAAATATCAATTATTTTATTCATGTTTTGTTCCAATTCTTTACAATGAAGTATTGTGAAATTCAATTGGTTGGTAGTTTCTGGATTTTTTAAATTGAAAACTCAAAACCATATTTAGAATTCATTTTTTCTGGGAAATTCTTTGAATTTCTAACTCTTTTCTTCTGCGTGCCTTCGGAGTTCAAGAATGGGTTTCATGTCAGAAGATATTTACCTCCTACCCGTGCATGCAATTAGTGGAGAAAAGCCAAATTGGAATGGACTGAAACTGATCGACTTGCAATCAAAACTAATAGGCGGAATTTGACTATCTCGATGTTGCGTGATCATTCGCAGCTGAAATTAGCTTGCTAACAACTGCTTCTGTTTAGAAAACACATCTGACGTGCAAAATGTACAAGTTGAACACGACGATAAACATTTGAGAGCGTTGGGATTCGAACTCACGTCTCTAAAGGGACTGGAAACTAAACCTAGCGCCTTAGACTGCTCGGCGACACAATCCAATGCAGGCGATTCTCTGCACATAAATTGTACCAACATCTCTAATATTATCGATAATCTGTACCATTCTTTGCACGATATTCAAGTAATGCTCTTTTGGTAGATATTTTGATTGAATGCCCTGTGTCACCACTGCAAAGATTGTTAGAAATTAAACAGATTGACATGTTCAGGTCCCGTTGGTTTGAAAATATTGCAATACACCTGTCATTGTATTCACGGCTTCAAGGCCTTAAAGTCAAGTGATCTTCCTCTATTTGGAGTTCATAAAGCACTTTTTCAATAAGCACTCGGAAAATCCTCTTTTTTTTAGCTTTAACACCGCAACGCTGCATTCCAGTTTTGTCAAAAATCCGAAAGGCAGCATTGATTTTGTATGCATCTCTCGATTCTTATAATGTCACTGAACTTTCAATAGTGTAGTGGTTATCACGTTTGCCTCACAATCGTAAGGTCTAAGGTACGAAACTTGGTGGAACAAATAATCTTTAAGTGTTGGCACGTGCACCCTCGCTTTCAAAATTGAAGTGGTTCTGGCACGAAAATACTCCATAGTCATGAAAACAAATTATGCTTTGTGGAGTTAGATACAATTTATGAACATTTCAGGCAGCATGTACAAAATAAAAACATATTCTCGCTGCTGAACTGAATTCGTTTGTTACTGAAGTTTTGAAGAACATTATGCAATATAATATATGGAATCAGTTCCAGCTCTTTTTATGATATGAAATGAATGTCTAACAGAATCCAATAAACTGGAAGCGGTAACGTCGTTCAGACGATTATTCTGCACAATTGTTTCTCCCCGATGAAGTATGGAATACCTACTTTAGATTATATCAACCGTAGCCACATGTGGACAATAGGTTTATCATTCTGCAACATCAACTTGCAAATCACATGAGACAAGACACAGTGTAAAATGTAGACCTAAATTTAGTCCTGAAGTTAGACCTGACTTTCCAATGTTGGGGATTTTTGTGCTGAGGATAGGGAAGTGAGCGATGATATTTTACATTGAAGGTAGAGAGTGATTGAGAGTGAGAGACCGAAGTAGATTTCCAGAGGCTGGTGCGTTTTGATTGAAGGGCAAAACCATTATTGACAATGAAATTACGCCAGCCAATGAGATGGAGAGAGGCCAAGATTGCGTCCGAACCAAACTCGCTACGATCCAGCGAAGTAACACGCCACCCGGACCCTACCTTCAACAGGACTTGGCCTGCTCCAAGCCCCCCGCCCGAACCGCCCCACCATCGGAGGCCGGGCCTTCAGTTTCTCCGCTCCCACCTTATGGAATGCCATCCCTCAATCCCTCCGTTTCGTCTCTTCCCTTTCCTCTTTCAAGGCCGATTTGAAGACTTTCCTCTTCCATCGTGCCTTCTGTTCCACCCCGAACTCTTTTACCTCCCCTTCGTGTTCCGCCCCTTCCCAAACACTCCCCTCCCAGCTCGGGTCACACGCCTCCTGTTCAGCGCATTGGGACGTCCTCCCGACGTGAAAGGCGCTCTATAAATGTAAATTGTTGTTGTTGTTGTTGTAACTGATCTCACAAGTTACTCGTGGGAATGTGCACCGTCCAGAACAATCTCCATTGCAGACACAGTTCATTGTTAGACACAGGAACCCACTATATTCTGGATGATGGTCTCCTATCTGGTATCTGTGCCATCCGGCCGCTTCCGTTGGTACAGGCGAGCAAGCTGTACAGTCAATTCGTATTGCAGTATATTCTGTGAAGTGCTGTGAAATGACTAGTAAACCGCAAAATCACATAAATCTATTATTGTTATTATCATTTTTTGTTGAAATCTCAATAGTATGAATTTCCGCTGTTCTCACGGCGATGGTTACAGCAGACCAATCAGAGCCATGATTCCCACGGTTCTCAGGAGATGAACGGCAGAATCCCGGCCCCAGAATCCAGTTTGTTCCATCCAATTTCTGCAAATCATCCCCAATGTCTGCTCTATCATGTCCAGTGCCCTGGAGCCCTGCTCAACGGCCTGGCTCAGAACAGGACACCCCACACTGCTGCAGGTGATAAAACATTGTATAAAAGCAAGGATTATTGTTTTTATTATTGGCTGAGCGACTTTTCATTGCAGCTCCACTGGGCATCGATTAAAATTACGTACGGGGATCGAACCCGCGATCTTGGCGTTATTAGCACCACACTCTCACTAACTGATCTAACCGGGCTGGCTTGCTTTGAGAGTCACAGGAAGTACTGTTTGCTGATATACACGATGCATCCTCATGATTGTCACATATCGATGTATTTAATGCACAAACTAGATTTATCTTAATCAAGTGCAACCAAATATTGGGCTGCTCGCAACGTATCTTGGAGTCACAGGCAGCAGCTGCTGACATTCACTTGCTCAAGAGCTTCTTCGTTGTCGGCAGTTCTGCTCAAGTATTCTATCAGGGCCGATTGACAGGGAACTTTATGCAAAATTACTTGCTTCCCTAAAAAAATTCAGAAATTATACACAACAGCAACAACGGGGTGTTATATCGCACCTTGTGCACTTGGTAGGGCTTCAATGCGATTAACAGTGACCGATCTTGATTCCAAGCGGGTGGTGTATGCGAGTGTATTGCCAGGTGGCCGTAAGCATGATCAAAGAGCAAAGGTGGGACTTATATAGGGGGAGAGGAGGGCAAAGCGGAGGCATTGATGTGGAATGTTCAGGGTTTGGGGGAATGGTGGCTGAAACTGTGGCGTCCCATTGTGTAGCACAGGTTGCGAGTCAGGACAGGAACCAATGTCATGAGAGGTTCTAGAGGTAGGTTGTTGTCTGGTTGATGCGATTTCGTGTCTTTAGAGCAGATAAAGAAATTTGGAAATTTTAGCTTGATCATCACAGAGTTCAGTAAAATATACAGTATAATATACAGTACAATGTACACAATATACAATATACAGACAATATACAGTCATGTGACTTTATACTGCATTCTTTGAAGAAGATGTATCGAAAATACTATATGGGGTTATACCAAAAGCAAAGATTGTTGATTTTATCTTGAATGTAGCCACGATAGCATTCACACGATTGTATGTATTTGTACTCAAGCGCGTTTACAATTCCTGTCGAGTAAAATAATGTAAAATTGCTTCACTGACCGGGAATCGAACCCGGGCCGCGGCGGTGAGAGCGCCGAATCCTAACCACTAGACTACCAGGGAATATACCAGAAAGGAACAAACTTTGCCTTTATTACACGTTGTATTCTTCACTGGAGGGCCTCTTAAAGTGATTTGACAGAGATGTGAAACCCACGCAGAGAATCGGTGTGGCAAATTGATCTGAAAATCGCTCACTGCTACGCATAAGAAAATGAAAATCATTGGTGAACATTTCAACGCGTTTATTGTTTTGTTTCGCCAATCTACAGGACTGAGAAGAGCATACCTTTTTTTTTAAATGGAGTGAGTGATGTATAATTGATAGAACTATCAGCATTGATATTTAATAAAACATTATATATTCTGCAAAACTGCGGGTTCCTGTTGCAGTTGTTCAACATTCAATTGATTTTTCGATGAGAAGAAGAAGAATATAAAAGCGGAAATGGGTTCCTGTTCAAGCAATTTCGTCAAATGCCATTCTAAACTCTTTTCAAAGATATAAAAAAAGAAGTGAAATGAGGTTTATCCTTGAATCCGGGTCAATGGTGTAGTCAATTACTTAATGGAGCAAATTGATTTCTTCATTTGGGAACTTGCAACTAGATAACAATGAATGAACAACTTAATGTTGGAATTGGTGGAATAGATCTTCTGGGTGATTGAGATCAAATGAGTCAATGAGCTTTCTATAGTGGAGTATTTGGCAAAGTTGTTAAATCATGCTTTCCGATCTAAAAAAGTCGAAAAAGAAGAATACAAAGCTTCCAGAAATAACCTTTTTATTCACTCAATCAGTGTGGATACATAATTACAATTTTGTCACCTATTATTAGTTAGTAGCAGTAGTTAGTAGTTTTCCGTGTGGGGCGGAAGGTTTGTGTGATTGTGTGGGAACAATTTTTTGTATGCGTGCGGATGTATGTTTTTGCGCGTGTGGGATGAGGGTAAGGTGGGTTTGAATGTGGAGGAAGGGTTGGTAGTTTGGTGTATCTGTGTCGGGTAGGTTCGGGATTGAGGGTGTAGTTATGTGTGTTTGTGGGGTGTGGATTAGGTTTACTTATGTGGCATGGGATAAGTTTGCGTGTTTACGGGGATAGGATTGTGTGTTTATGTGTGAGCGTGAGAAGGTTTGTGTGCGTGTGTGCGTGGGGTGTAGGTTTGGGTGTGTGGGTTTAGGTTTGTGTGTGGATGATGGGTAGTTTTGCGTGTGGATCGGTATGCTTGTGTGAACGTGGGAAGGGTTTGTGTTTGTGGGTGGGTAGGTTTTTGTGTCTGTGGGAGGGATGGTTTTTGTGGATGGGTGGTAGGTTTGTGTATGTGTGACGGTTAGTTTTGTGTTTGGGAACAGATAGGTTTGTGTATTGGGAAGGGGGGGAGAATAGTGGGTGAACGTGTGGGGAAGGGGTAGTTTTTCGTGTATGATGGTACCTATGTGTGAGTATTGAGGAACGTTTATTTGTGTGGGGGTGTAGGTTTTTGTGTGTGGGGTGGGGGCGAGTGGTTTTGTGTATGGGAGGGTATAGGTTTGTGTGTGTGGCAGGGGGTAGGTTTGTATGTGTGTGGACAGATTTTTTGTGAACGTGTGGGGAAGAGGTAGTTTTGTGTGTGTGAGAGGGGTAGTTTTGCGTGTATATATGTATCGTACGATACATATAATAATGATATAATCCTTGCATTTGATACAGCGCTTGGGGTGTAGATTTGTGTGGGTGTAGATTTGGGGTGTAAATTTGTGTGAGTGTTGAGGTCCGCTTGCTTGTGTAGGTTTTTTTGAGTGCAGGGTCGGATGGGATTGCGAATTGTGTAGGGGTTCGGAGCTCCTGTTGCTTAGTGGTTAGAGCACCTGTCTTCCAAGCTAGGGAGACCCATGTGGGGAGACCTGTATTCGAATCCAGGCAGGTCACGGTGAAACCGTGGGCAACGTTCAATACTCCAGACGCCTGATCCGTCCAAATAAAACACGATAATATAATTGGTCATTGCAATCCACGACTGTTTGTGTGACACTGCTGTGCTCAATTGGCTGCCGCGATTCACCCACACATATACAGTCAAATCACTCTACAGTTTATTCTGTGAAGCGCTTTGGGACGTCCTAAAATGTGAAAAGCGCTATATCAAAAGCAAGGATTATATTATTATATGGATAGCATCGTACGTTTATAATCGCTTTGTTTGTAATGCTGGACTCGATATCAAATCAAACACCTCTATATGAGTTTCTTCACTGTTTTAATGCAATGAAATCTTGATGTGCCTCTTCTACAACAAACGTAGTCAACTAGAACTATACAGGGCGTTCTGCTGCCATTTAGTCGACTTTACAGTATCAATACACATAGTAATTATTTCTTGTTACGTGATGGGTTTCTTATTTTCATCACATCGACATGCTTGTACTTTAAAAGGAGTACATGCTTCGTGGAGGGCGACCTGACCACAAGCCTAATAATAATCCCACCAAAAAAATACAACAATAAAATTGATCATTTCAATCCACGACTGTGTGTGGGACACTGCTGTGCGCAATTGGCTGCCGCGATTCACCCACATATTTACACAATCAATTCGCTTTACAGTGTATTCTGCGAAGTGCTTTCGGACATCGATATTTTGGGGGAAAGCGCTATAACAAATGCAAGAATTATCATTACTATTATTAAAAAGCAAAAAGTCAACTTGTTTTGTAAATCTTTCACGCTGTGTCTTTCGTGTGTGTACGAATCATCAACATATTAAAGTTATTTGTTTACCAAAATGACGAAGCTATGCACATTCTAGTTTGCTTATCGTAGAACATCGAAAATATCTCATTTGCAACTAGCAATTAAACAAAGACTGAAATACAAAGTTATTTTGGAATCTAGACGCGATAAGTGAGAGGGAAAGGACAAGACAATTTTATCCTGCTGTACATGCACATGCACATGGTAGCTATACTACTTGATCTGTTTGACTGCACGAGATTAGCTGGTGTCACTGCCTGAGTCAAATTATTTGAGTGCGTCCCACAAAAACAAATCAGCTGTGCTTTCCTGTATCCTCTAAATGCTAACTTCGTTGTTGTTGGTAAATATCCTGTCAACGAAATAACGCAAAGTCAAAATTAGCTGTTTAAACATCAGTGAAATTGAAGAAAGAGACCTAGGAATTGAGTTGCAGAAATTATCCCTGAATTGGTTGGAATCTCACCCGTTTATGTTGGGAGGACAGTGTGGAGGGGCTCGTATGGTGAAGATTTCGACCATTGTCAGGCTGAGTGACAGGCTGCCCCTGTTATTTGATGAAGGTGAACTCATACCATGGAAGGACTTTAACGAGAGTCAGAGTATCCTGATCTCAATCCACAACGTGAGAGAGAGCGGAAAGCCTGTCTCATATTGCAACACAGTTTGACTATGGGCTTCACAGCCTGTATTATTTAGAGAATAATTGATTTTTTTAAAATCAATTATTCTCTAAATTTAGCCTGCGTCACAGCGTAAATGCACGTATTAATGCAGCAACTGAGAAGTGAACTCATGCATCCGATTTCATACGGAACATAAACTAGATCATTGTGGCATGAATAAGAAAAATGTTTTGTTATTTGTTTATATAAGTAATATAAAATGTAGGGCTTCCATAAAAGTATAAAACTCCCGGATATAGCGAACAAAATAACGATGCATTTTCTCCTGTTTACAATCTCTGGATCATCATTAATTTCAGTGTTGTTGGCGAGCAGACTCTCACCGACTATGTTTGCTGCCAATACATGCCTAATTATCAAAATGTTGAAAAACAAAATCAGAACGAACGAAACACAAGGGGTTAGCAAGATGTAAAACCAGGAAAAAACTTCCCAAGCTTTTGAATCTTAAAAAGTTTCCTTTGTCTTACAGAACCATGGTAAGTTATTAATCATATACCTAGGCTCAAGAGTAAAATACCAGGGAATGTTCCTGATACAGCTCAGAGAACAAACTGTTCCTATCACCACAGCCGCTGTTCTCTCAGTGCAATATTTTATTTTTAGCTTCTGACAGCAAATGGCTACAGAGCGATTAAAGGTGAAGCCCACTGTGAGCCACACAGAGCAGTCAGCGGCTGCATAAACAGACATTTTATGGTTCAGCACACTGGAGTCAGGTCCATGAAACAAACTGAGTAATGAACATAATTCAATCGATTCAATATTACGTCGCTGATAATAACCAGTAGATCGGCCGATGACAGCTTTACCATTTTATCTATTTCTTCTTGCAGATCGTTACTATCCTCCTCACTATTTACTATTCTCCATAACTTAGTACAAACTAGACCCAGCACTGCTTCCTTCCGTGTTGGACTGGAAACATACTGATCAAGAAAGTTGTCCTGTACACATTTGATGATTTCTGCTCCCCACTTTGCCCTGTACACTACTGTTCTGCCAGTCGATGTTGGGGATAATTGAAGTCACCCATTATCACAACTCTAATAGCTTTACATCTTTCCAAATCTGCTTGCAGATCCGCTGTTCTTTCTCCTTCCCACTATTTGGTGGTGTATAGTATACTCCTAAGAGTTAACTGCTCTTTTTTTTCCTTATCTGCAACGAGATAGATTAGGTTTGATAATAAAACATTTGAATTCGGCACATATATAAATGTCATATATATCTCTCAAGGATAGTAGCAGCCCATACAGGATAAGGAGGATGGATAAACAACTGATGAATACCAGTGCTATTCTCCTCCCATTAAAGGAACTTGACCTTGGCATAGGTCAAAGGGAAAGATGGTATAATTGGGGTAGGATCCAACCTTAGAGTTAGAGAACTTTAGGGATAAGAACAAGAAACCGGAGATATGGAATTACCATCCTTCCACAGAATACCTGGGTAGCAGAATTTTTGCTTTTCCTTCCTATTATTCTGTTTCTCCTTTGAATTATACTGTAATGTACCTATCATCTTACTTTGTATTTTGTCTATTATTTTATGACAAACTGTTGCATTTCGTATCACCTGTGAACAGTAAATCACTATACATTGATCAAGAATTTTTGGGTCATTATTTTGAACTCTCGAATCGGAAATCCCAACAACGTGTTAAAAGAATAATAGAATCAGCGTCCTCCTATGTAGTGACGGAATGAGTGATTGAGTGAGTATGTAAGTGAATGATTGAGTGATCGAGCGAACGAGTGAGTGAGTGAGCGAGTGAGTGAGTGAGCGAGTGAGTGAGTGATCGAGCAAGTGAGCGAGTATGTGAGCGAGTGAGCGAGTGAGTGAATGTGTGAGCGAGCGAGCGAGCGAGCCATTGAATGAACAGGAAATGTATAATTAGACGGTTTTGCTCTCTGTAGTTTCCTGTGCTTTGTGGGCCGTGAGCCATTTGCTGTTGGTCTGCTTGAAATAATACTAAGATTAATATTACGTTGGATATAGTAGCTTTTCATATTTTATCGACCTATCAAAATGATTCACAGACTGTATATTTGCGAACCATATGCAGCGGCCAATTGCCCACAGCAGCTTCCTCACAAACAGTCGTGGACTGACTTGACCAATTTTAATATTGTTAGTTTTTATGCTCAATGTTTGGCGGTGAGGTATTGCCGGATACGGGCGATCCGTCGGAGTTGGAAGAAGGCGCTGCTGGTGAGGGACCGGATGTGCGGGATAAAGAACAGTTGGGTGTCGCACCTGACGCCAAGCTGGCGCACGGGTTCGGAGAGTTTTAGTTAATAACGTTTGGCGTCATCGTCAATCTCAACCGATGTAAAAGCTGCAGGATGCCAACATGACATTGTGTCCATTCTCAAATATAGAGTTGGGGACTGGATAAATGAAACGCAATAGCAACTGACACTGGCGATGTGGAAATCATTTACAAAAAAACTGTCTCAATAATAATATTTTAAGTAGCAAACGGGTATTTTAGAATCTTCTTGATCTCTTCTCTAAATTTGCTCTGAGTCAACACATAGATACAAGTGTTTGTACAGGAGCTCAGTAGCTGAAGCATGTATCCAGTTTGTTGGACTATATAAGGATCGCTAATGTCTTTCGGTTTATGGTGGAAGTTTACAACTGACCATTTCAAAGAATGTGCAACTCTTGTCATCCACAAAAGTACGAAACTGCCGGATATAGCGAAGAGCAAAATGATGGATTTTCTCCGTTTCTCCATCTCGGGATCATTCTGGTTATTCCCACTGCTGTCACCCCGGATTCTCCTGCGGGCTCTGCTGGCCACTAAAATGTGTCTGACAGTCAGAGCGTTGACGAGGATAATGAGAAATGATACTGCTACAGGATTTAACACACGGATCCACCATTGGAATGATTTCCAATACAATGAAGTGTGAAAACTAGGTTTTGCAATGCAATATTTTGGTATATTATCTATGACAATAGGAACATAAATAAAATATATTGGAATGCATTGCACACAGCTGAGCAAACATACTATTGTTATAACCAAACTGGCTGTTTTTACAGAGCAATATCTGTGCTTTATTTTATGCCAACAAATTGCGACATAACGATCAAAGGTGAAGGCGGCTGTCAGCCATATGGAACATCGAGTGGCAGAGACCAGCAGTACGGTTCTCAAGCTGCACACTGCGGTGTAGGACAAGAAGCTGAAGGGAAAATACATGTTGTTGATGCGATTCAGTATCACATCGATGATAATAACCATGAGATCTGACACGGCCATGGCCTCCATATAGAGAGTGACGACTTGAGAGAGGCCACACCTTCCCCGGGACAGGACTACAATCGCCAGCATATTTACTAAAAAAAAAGAAAAAATGTTTGCGTCAAATCAATCGAATCATCCTAATGAATACAAGTTGCCACTTCACATGGATGCATAAAGCTTTGTGACAATTCACCGAATTTCCCCAGAGAGCAGGCGGTAGACATGTATCCATACATATAATATATATATTCATAAATGTATATCCTTTTCAGTAAACATTTTTTTCTCCGTGGTTCTTGTATATGTATTGGCCAACCGTGAGCTACCGGACTCCACAACTTTCAACAATAAGCACAGCTACCATGAGCCTCACAGCTTTCTGTGAAGAAACATTCTGTGTTTCTCCGAGATTGACCGTTTAGCTGTTACATGTGATGTCTTAACAAATCACACCATCGTCTCTGTCCTGTAACGGTTAAAACCGGGCGTGATTGTGTGTATGTAACACAGCTCAAGCATCAAAATAATCCTGGATTTGTGTGCGAAACGCGGCAGCCAGTGGAACACAGCAGTGACTCCGCAAACAATCCTGAATTCAAACGACCAATTTGTTATAGAATTGTGTCGTGTGGAGAAAGGAAACTTGCCCAAGGTTACTCCCTGACCAGGCTAAATTGGAAATCCAGTTCTCACGTTTTCAAAACGAGTGCTCTAACCCAGCGAGTTAAAGCACTCCACATCTAGAACACGTGACAAACTGGACATCAAATGCAAGAATTATTATTACCGTACAATTATCACCGTTGAAAGGGGAGAATTAAACCAGCGTTTTATACGGGCTCTACAACAGCTTACATTTACAAAGGAAACTTCACAAGGGGTAGTGTCCCGAAGCGCTTGATAATAAAGCACACTGACACTGAGCCATTGGGAGAAGGAGTGGGAGGTGAATGTAAACTTGAACTAAAGGGAACGTCTTCGGGTGAGATTGCAGTGAAGGAGCAAACCAGAATGATTGAGTGAGGGACTTTCAGAGCTGCTGAGTTTACTGGCTAGAAACTGCTCAACAGAATCTCTGTGTGGCACAGTGTATATAAGCTGCAACCAAACGACCAGAGGTAAAAGCTGAAGGGCAATTGGTTCGCCAGGATCCAGGTTAAAATGTATGAGTTTCCAGGACATCTCACAACCTGATTGTTTGTTGCACCAGGATCTCGTTGATCTGATCATTCGCCACACCACTATCTCAACCTTTAGTTATCCAAAGTTACCATCTCCTGCATTCCAGCGACATCACCCCGTCGTCAAAGGCGTTCTATCAATACATTTTATTGTCGTTGTCGTAATTGTTTAACATTTCCGCACCAACTCTCCCCTCTGTATCAGCCTACAATAAGTCCACTCACTCTGTAGTAAAACACGAACCATCCAAGAACTTTTTGAGATGAAAATTTCAACCTTTTCCTCTTCACGAAAACCTGGCGTCACCTTAGGCCATGAAAGAAGCCAAACCAAGCGTCCACACCTTCCATCATACATCACTACCGAATCGCCACGGCTGAATTGCAGCTTCTAACTGCTTGGTCCATCTTGACCTATCCCTCTTGTCCTCTGCCATCATTCCCTCCTATGTACAACCGTCAAATGCATATGCAAAATTCAACTCATCTATCGCACCTCCAAGCACTCCTCCAACTTATATCCCTCCCACACTGCTCAGAACACCTTGTACCTCCATTACCGATGCCCTCCTGATCTACCTCTGCTAAATTCTTCTCCCTCCTTTTCACCCGCAAACGTTCTCACCAAATCCACTGTCTGAGCAAAAATGACTGCCAATCAGTTAACAATCGGGATTCTACTTAATGCTCATGTAAATATATTTCGTGTGGAATAAGAAAACTGGCCGAAAGTTTCCCACTGCTGGACATCGAACAGTGGTTCTCTCGCTTACAAGCTGAGTGCTCTAACAACGTAGCTACTGGTTCTTCCATAGAAAACATGTCTCCTACAGTGGGGTTCCTCTAGCGGAGTGGCTAGCGCGCTCAGCTGGCAGACGAGGCGATATGAGTACAAATCCTGAGCGGAATGAACCTTGAAGAAATTTTCGAACTTGATTTGCCACTGTCTACCCAAAAGGAAGTAGGAATTGGGTGTTTAGATGATCTTTAAGCGCTTTGCGATGCCGCAGTGACATGGTAGACTGTTGCATCAAACGCAGCGATTATTAGCATTCCATTCCATGTATATTCATAATATAGTACTTCATCAAATATTATTTTCTGAAATAAAGCTAATTAGCTTGTGTTTGAAAAAGTCAATACTTCCTGGTATCTCCATCTCTCAAGCTAATTTAATCCATACAGTTATCACTCGGTCACTGTTACTGTGTTTCCACAGATTATATTTGAATCCACCCGTCGGCAATTAATAGCAGGTGGTTAACCCTGGTCTTTCGTTTTTCGTGATTTTACTAACCGCCATTATAGTTCGCCAAACTCAATCAGACCTTGCTTCAAACATCCCAACTCAATAGGTTATACATCAATTGTATAATAATAATAATCTGTACAGAATAATTGGGGGACCTTATTGAAACTTATAAGATTCTTAAAGAGCTAGATAACGTAGGCACTGAAGGAATTTTTCCTCTGGTAGGAGAAGCTATAACCAGGGGTCACAGTCTTAAAATTAAGGGTCAGCCGTTTAGAACAGAGTTGAGGAAACATTTCTTCACTCAGAGGGTAGCGAATTTATGGAATTCAATCCCTACCAGAAGGCTGTAGATGCTCAGTCCTTGAACATTTTCAAGGCTGAGACTGATAGATTCTTGGAAAATAGAGGGATTAGGGG
The DNA here is from genome assembly GCA_035084275.1 of Hydrolagus colliei. Taxonomy (NCBI): domain Eukaryota; kingdom Metazoa; phylum Chordata; class Chondrichthyes; order Chimaeriformes; family Chimaeridae; genus Hydrolagus; species Hydrolagus colliei. The sequence goes on from JAYJKW010000399.1 coordinate 404,696, forward strand.
AAACGGGGATAGGGCAGGTAATGAAACTTAGGTGAGAAGATCAGCCATGATCCTATAGAATGCGGAGCAGTCTCGAAGGGCCGAATGGCCTACTCCTGCTCCGAATTCTTATATTCCTATGTTCTTGTTTGATATAGCGCTATTCGCGTCTTATCGGTATCACATAGCGCTTCATCAAATAAACTATAAAGTGAATTGACTGTATATATTTGTGGGGCACTCGCGGCAGCCAACTGCGCTCAGCAGTGTCCCACAAACAGTCGTGGATTGAAATGACCGATTCTATTATTGTAGCATTTTTTGTGCGGAGGTATTATTGGTAGGCTGTGGAGTAAGGAAACTTGCCCAAAGCTTCACCCTGACATGCCTGCATTCGAACACAGGTCTCCCCCTCTTCGCCTCCCAAGCTTGCAAGACAAGTGTTCTCACCACTGAGCCACAGAAGTTCCACAAAAGATAACCAAGAGGTTCTCGTCATTTAACCACTCCGGCCCTTAAAGCATGAGAGAAAGATAATGATTAACATAAAGATATAAAGGTGGAAGAAATCTGATGTCTGTACTTATTACCAGGTACTCATATAACTGCGAGAATGGGATAGTAAATAGCTTCGATGTCTGAAATTTTTGGATTCCCCATGAGTGAGTGAGCAAAGTGTGTCTACCACTGTGAGTCACACGGTCTGCGACAGTCAGAGGGTACATGTAAACGCGTTACTATTTATAGAGAAGATACTTGGCTCTGGAGGCACCTGGTAAATTATGTAATTGTCATTGTCATTAACCACGCTTGTTTGAACACGGCATCCAAAATAGTGTCAAAAAATAAGCCTTCATTTTGATGTAGCACCTTCTCAAGTCAACATTGCATCTCACAGTGCTTCATTCGCACACTGTGCTGTGAAATTAATATTCTGTACATTTCTGTAACCGCAACAGCATATCCATCACATGTGTCCCACTAATAGTCGGCGATTGATTGACTAATTTATTATTACTATGTATTAAATAACCTTTCCTCACTTATGCAATCCGACAATCGACTAACATACGCTTGCTACTTACTGCTAGCTAAACAAATGCGTGAATTGTAAGGAAACTTGACGTAGAAACAAACACGCCTCTGGCTTCTGAGAAGAGTGTTCCAAATATGGAGCTGTGGGATTCAATAAATTATTATGAGAAGCATACAGAACATAAGCAACTTGTAGCACATGGGGATGACCTTAAGTTGGAGAAAGAATGCCCAAGGTGGATGGATAGATAGAGAGTTTTCAGAGTTTCGGTGTTCATTCGCTATAAGTGCGGCCACAATTGGTGGAAGTTTTAGCTCGAGCCCCTGCAGAAGGCCGGAGGCTGTACAATCGACAGAAATATAGAATAACGTCAGATCATGCAGATATTTGGAAATGAGTGTGAGTAGGTGTATTTGGAAAGTGAAGAATGCCTAGTTGAGTTGGCAATCGGGCAAATTGAGGACATGGAGGAAAACACAGAAACGTATGCACAATAGTGGAGTCTCATCCCATCCTATAGTATTGCAGAGCTGATCTGTAACACAGCTCTAATTAGCCACCCTCTCTATTATCCCTTAATAAACTCATCTAACGCATACCAATTCACTATCAGAAATACCGGGAATCTTCGGGAACACCCAGCAGGTCAGCTGGCATCTGCAAACAAACAAAACCGAGTTAGCATTTCGGATCCATGACATTGCTTCAGAAATGTGGCAGGTTGGAAGTGAGAGTCTTTTGAGGAATGAAATAGGTAACGCGTGTCTGAACACTGAAGCCAGTGGGGACAATTCGGTAGAGGACAGAAGATGTTGATTACAGAGATGATTGTGATGAAAAAACGGCAGGTTATTGAGTGGAGGGTGGGTGGGTTGAAACATAAATTGAGTGAAGTACTGCTGAAAATGCAAAACAAAAATGGGGGACAAAATGCAACAGAAAAGGCAGACCAGAGAGAGAAAATGTGTTTCTCCGAAACGGTTGATGTCATAGAGACCACAGAAGAGTGGGTGGGGAATAGTGAGCTATTATGGCCTGAAATTGTTTAAATCAATATTTGAGATGATAGGGTGTACATATCTACCTACTCGAGTGTTGCAAAGGTGAACAGCTTCAGCACCCACATCATTTCCGGGCAGAAGATTCCAAATCTCTATTTAGTGTGGCTGAAAATCTACCTACCAATCTAATTCCAATGTTGCCTAGCAACAATGTTCGTATAGGTTTGCAAAATTTCTAGCAGTTGACCACTCAGCACTCTACTCTCAATGGAACAGAGACATGTATTATAATTTATCCCTATTCGCTCGGTGATTAATCTGTTGTGTATTGGATATCCCCACACCAGAGCCAATATATCCTTCCTGAGGAACGATAACAATAACAGAGGTATAATATGTCGTGTCTATCCAACACTCACTTGTAGAGTTTAAAAATAATTTTCACTCCTATGGATTCCGTTTTGCTTGAGCTGAAGGGCAACATGCCATGTATCATTTTAGTGCGTTCGCTAATTCTGAAACTGTTTGAGAGATTTATGTACGTGGACATCCAAATTCCTCTGATATTACACAGCTCATGGATTCTCAATAAGTTAACTATATTTTTTATTGCTATTTTGGGACACGTAGTGGATATGAGCTGATCTCGACATTAAATTCCTTTCTCCCACAGTTTCTCCCACTCAATTAATCTAACTAATACACAGTGTATATGTGTACTGTACTCTACATGATTCACCGTGGCGCCTGGGAAACACTGACAGTTGCATTTTTCCCTCCGATTCCCAGCTCTTTTGCTTTTGCTACTAGGTAGCTTCGTGGAAAGTCGTCCAATTTCTTTCAGGAGCCCATATCGACGTCAAACATCGACGTTTTCTTATCCACCATCATTATGGGTATGTTGAAAGTTAAAATTTCCAATTTGAACAGTCAGGCATGACACCCACATTTCACAAATCCTTGTTGATCCTCTGTCATTATGTTCCTATTTGTCCAGATATATGTGGATGGGGAGAGGTTACAGTAACTGAAGATAAGATAACAGATTTATTCTGTCGTCAAAGATTATGTAAAGATTTCTGGTGCAGAACCATTCGTCAGAACTGAAAAACTGAACTGAGGTCTGACGAAGATCCTGTAAGATTAATTCAAATTGATAAAATGTGGACAATGAAGAATACAGTAAAAATGTCAACCAATCTTTCAAATAAATCTTTCATTTATATAGCTCCTTTTAAATCGAGATTACGTCCAAAGGAGTGGTCGGGGCAGGATGCATCAGATTGACTGTATATTTCTGGGTAAATGCGGCAGCCAAATTGTGAAAAGCAGTGACCGACAAAAGTAGTGTATGTGGGCACAGGGGGAAAGATGGGAGAAGGATGGCAAGGGAAGGAGTCGGAGATGGGGGAAGGAAAGCAGGAATGCCTACTGTACATTTGTGGGCGGCATAAACTGTTGTTATTTATTCCAAGGTATTTGGAAAATCACCAGTAAGTAAGTGCATTCCAATTACCATCAAGGCTGTCAGAGCTCGTGACCATGACCAGCGGGATGGTAGATGTCGTGTATTGGGATAATAGAGGGTGGAGGGCAGGAAGCATTGAAAAGCAGCCAAAGGAACAAATGAACGGTACTCTGTTGAGAAGTTACGTGAAGGTGGCAAGTGTGATAATGAGACTAATGGAATAGAGATCCAAAGTTTGAGGTCTAGAAGCCTGACGGGTGTCATCGGCGATCTGGGAGGCGGACGTGGAACAGACAATATTATGCGGAGTGAACATCGTCAATAGGTTGTTAAATGACAGTCAGCCTTTGTGAAGCTTCGCTTCTCCTTTGTAAAGCCATGTTGGCTCTGCCTTGTCGTGTCTTGTTCTGCCAAGTTCCACTTTTGCCAGGATGGCTCAAGGCTTGAATGGTTTTGAAGGCGAGGACGGGATTGAACTCTGTCCTAAATGGGATGGGGAGCCTTTGGCAAGGAAGTGTAATGATGTGGACACAGAGCCTTATGATAACAATAAAAGTATCAACGTCAGTCTTGAATGTGTTCAATCACTGGTCATATAATGCCTTTCGTGAGAATCTCAGAAATTCACGGCCCTCTGACTGAAAAAGTGTTTCCTCAACTCTGCGCATGAAAGCCGACCCCTAATACTAAAACTATGACACCTAGTATTTTCTCCAACCAATGCAAACAGTTTTGCCCCTTAATAATCTTATAATTCTTAGATATTCCAGAGAATATAGGCTTAGATTAATCAACCTAACCTCATATCTCATCCCAGGTACCAACTCAGTGAATCTACGCCGCACAACTTTCTAAAATAAGGCGAAGAAAACTGCACAATATATTTTAGGTGCGGTCTCATCAGGGCCGTATACATCTGCAGCAAGAATTCCCTACTCTTATGTTCTACCAATTTTGTAGTGAACGCAAAAATGCTATTAGCCTCCCTAGTTGCTTGCTGTAACTGCAAACTAACTTTTTGCGACTGTTGTACAAGGATACGCAAATCGTGCTGAACACGAGCTTTATCTCGTCTCTCCCTTGCTGGAAAATAATCCGGTTTGGGGTTTTTGTTACCGAGGTGAATAGCTTCACACTTGCCAACATTAGATTCAATCTGCCATCTTCTTGCCCACTCACACAGCCTTTGCGCATCCCATTGCATTTTGTTTGTGTCATCCTCGGACCTTTCCCTCCCTCCTATCTTTTCATCATCCGCGAATTTAGATATTTCAAGTTCTAAGCCCTCGTCCGGATCACTGATATAGATGCTAAATATTTGATGTCCAAGCACTGATCCTTTTGTTGCCCCACTAATCACATCCTGCGAATATAAGAAGGACCCGTTTATCTGTACTCTCCACTCTACTTCCCGTTAGCCACTTGTTAGATCATGTATTTCTTCAATAAAGTTTGAAGTCCGAGAAGTGTTTTTTCCAAGTTTATTCAGCATGTGCTCAACCGTACTGGCGGAAAAGTTTCAAAACAGTTGCATTTTGTTGCTCTAAGTGATTCTGAACTAACAAATGAAAGGAGGGTAGCTATAGCGGGGGTGACCAACCACAATGTGAACCTGTTTTTTTGTGCAGACAAATTGTTTTTCTCCCTTTTGCTCAAGGTTGCTGACCATGTCTGTGCTGTGGATAGATTGTTTTGTGCCTGATTGGAACTAACTATATGTCCTACGGCAATCACGTGATGTTGGCGTGAACCTTCTGTATTTGAGAACATGATCATGGCCTGGTTGGATCTTTGCACTAAGCTCTGCTTCTGTTTGCAGCTTACACCCAGTCATATCAGTACTATCCAGTAAACATTACACTACTGATCCCTATCAAGTACATAAGCTGAGCTACGTGGCCTAATGCATCAAGCAACTAGCTTCGTAGAATTTGAAATTAATTAGAAGATTACAGTTTCGAATCCTACTTGGACACTTGACACCAATGAAGTGGATTGTTCAGTTTATGAAGATAGTATTTTGTAAAATAGTAACACGTGCTTTTTTCACAACCTTATTACTGCATGACACGTCCCCGCGTGGGCTTCAATCACCAAACATTGGTTAACAGCTGAGGTTATCAAGGTTAGCAGTCGATGTTAACAGCCAGGTGGTGGCTAAGATTTACATAAGCATTCTTGCCGTTGTAAGATCAACAATTCAATTATACCACCACTGTATAATTAGCAAATTGCCAAAGTCTAACATCAAATTGATGGCGTTGCTGTTTTTAATAAAATGTCAGAGGAGGCACTGCGGGGATTTGAACCCAGCATCTCCTGTTTCAAAGCCAGCTGCTTTCACCAACTAAGCCACAGCGCCACTGATTACGCGACTATTATTACATCTTCAGGGAATAAAAATATCCTGTCAATGTTAACAATAACTACAATTACTATTGAGATATACTTCTCTACGTTAGGCAGACGTTTCACCAGAATTACTGAAGGTCTCATTTCCAGAATGTTGTCTTTATATTTTAATGGATAGGTGTTTTTTGGACTGATGCAGTGTCGATAGATCGCTGTCTTTGTGAGGCAACTGAACAGCAATTTCGATTAATTTTCGAGAAACATATAAACAGACGAAGGAGGCAAAACTGGAAAAGCACAATAGATTTGAATACAACCCAGTAGTACATCATTTCCCTCTCGTGGTCCCTGATTCAAATTCAGCCTTCTCGTCAAATGGAGTAGAATAACACCATTTACTGCAACACAATCTGAACAATGGACAATATAACGGCCCGGCTAGCTCAGTCGGCAGAGCATGATACTCTTAATATCAGTCTCGTGAGTTCGAGCCCTACGTTGTGACATGAATTTTTGAAGGTATGCATTTGAGGCCATTCTTTAGTTAATATTATGACCAGGCGCTGTGCTGAACTTCAGTAAAGTTAGACCAATGACACTGTGTGTATATGGTGTATTTGCTGGGAGAAATCCTTTGTTCGGATACCGATGATCTAGATTCATAGATTCGTAGAATTTTACGGCACAAAAGGAGGCCATTCGGCCCATCTAGTCTGTGCCGGCTCTTTGAAATGAGCGATTCAATCCCACTGCCCTGCCCGCTCCCCATAGCCTAATAGACCTGTTCTCACCAAATAAAGATCGAATTCCCTTTTAAAAGTTGTCATCGAATCAGCCTCCACCAACTTTTCAGGCAATGCATTGCAGATTCGAACAACTCGCTGAGTGAAAAAAATTCTCCTCAGCTACCCTCTACTTCGGCTTGACACTATTTTAAATCTGTGACCACGAGTCACAGATTCGCCCACGAATGAAATTAGTTTTTCTCTAATTGCCCTGTCGAAACCCCTCATGATCTTATAAACCTCAATTAGGTCTCCCCTCAATCTTCTCTGCTCCAGAGAGAATAACCCTAGCCTATCTAGCCTCTACTCATAGCTGAGGTCCCTCAATCCTACCACCATCCTAGCAAATCTTCTTAGTACCCTTTCCAATGTCTTGACATACTTTCTGTAGTGTGACCAGAAATGAACACATTATTCCAGCTGAGGCCTCACCAAAGTTGTATAGAGGTTAGTCAGCACTTCCTGACGTTTATACTCTATACCACTATTTATCAAGCCTAGTATCCCATAATTCTTAACAGCCTTGTCTACCTGTCCTGCCACCTTCAACGAGTCACTAACACAAATCCCCAGGTCTCTCTGTTCCTTCACACCATTTAAAATTGTACTATCTAGCCTATATTGCCTCCCTTCATTTCTTCTCCCAAAATGCATCACCTCGCACTTCTCTGCATTAAACTTCATCTGCCATGTGTCTGCCCGCTTTACCAATTTGTCTATAGCCACTTGCAGAAGGCTACCATCCTCCTCACTATTTACTATTCTCCCTAACTTAGTTTCATCTGCAAACTTGGAAACTCTACTCCCTACCCCATCTCCAGATCATTGAGGTAGATTACTAAGAGCAATGGTCCCAAAACCGATCCCTGTGGCACAACACTGCTAACTTCCCTACAGTCCGAAAAAACAGCTGCTCACTACAACTCGCTGCTTTCTGTCTCGCAGCCAGTTGTGGATCCAGTCTGCCACTGTTCCTTTTACGCCGAGGGACTTTAATTTCCTAATAAGTCTCTCATGTGGCACTTTGTCAAATGCCTTTTGAAAGTCCATGTAAACTACATCAACTGCGCTATCATTATCCACCCATTCCGTTACCTCATCAAAAAATTCTATCAGATTTGTAAGGCAAGATTTGCCTTTAACAAATCCATGTTGACTGTTCTTTATTAGCCTATCAATTTCTAAGTGAACATCTACCTTGTCCCTGATTATGGACTCTAGAAGTTTGCCCACTACCGACGTTAGACTGACTGGTCTGTAGTTACCAGGCTTGTCCTTCTGCCCCTTTTTATACAAGGGAGTAACATTAGCTATCCTCCAGTCCTCTGGCACGACCCCTGTGTCCAAGGAAGATTGAAAGATCGTGGCCAGATTCCCTGCTATTTGCTCCCGTGCCTCACTTATTAACCTAGGGAGTAACCTGGAAACAGACATCAATTGTCTTCGCAACTTCCCTTCACACCTTGTTGTAAATGGTTAAAGGAAATCGTACAACTGTCACGCGGTGTACAAGATATAAACTGGTGTATCTCTGTCAGAGCTTTACAAGCTCCACCTCGGGTCAACTGACATGTGTGGGCACTTCTCCTTTCGGCCGTTATTCTAATAAATGAATATTTGTGCTTTAGGCGAATAACTTGATTTCATTGTGAGTTATTCCAAGACACATTGACCTCCTCAAATCGCCCCCACTTCCCCTCCACCCTCCCTGTCCACAGCATAATGACAATCCAGCTGATGTGAAAGTTGCTACGTTGGTGCAATTGTGTTGCTGCTATTGCAGATCTCCGTGTAGTATTTCCGTGTCTGTAGTATTCTGCGTGCGTGTGTCTCGGTGCGAGTAGGTGTGCTTTTGTGCTTACGTGTTTGTTTCTATTTGAACGTGTGCGTGGCTATCCACATGTGTTTGGGGACTATTCTCCACTGTGGCTTGATGAAAATATGAATGTTGTAGCGGCTGTTCGCCGCCTTTTAAACGAAACACTAAGGCAGCGGCAAAAGTTGTTGGTTGCGCCGCGTGGAGAGAGGAAACAATATCAGCCGTTGCCTCAGTGTGTCAGGAAGCCAATGAATCCTACTGCAATCACGCACTTCGTATCCGCCAGCTCCCTTTACTGCAGATAGCGGTGAGACCACGGCTGATAACCTACACTATCACAATCCCTCATTGCTGGTAGGAATATAATTACATTTCATATAGACTTTACTTGAACTACCGATGTATTGAACATCACGAGAATGAATGATGACACAGGAGTGTTTTGTAAATCAGTTGAGGGTCATTTATTTTCTTTTTAGATGATTGAATAAGTAAAGTGAGTAAGTGTTCTGCAACTTGCACATCCTCTCGACGTGATAAATGCTATACAATTGTACTTTTGTTATTCGGTATTGTAGATAATAACAACATGGAAATATTAAACATACCAACTAATAGCACACGTGTTTCCGCAGAATAAACGTAAAGGGATAAATAATACGCCTGGTGATTGATCATAGCACTGGAAGCCTCTTTCAACCCCTGAAAATTAAACACCTCAAGTAAACACTAAATTTCTTATTTTTAAAATTGCTGGAAAACCAGCAAAAGATCAACTTCTTATACATTAGTTGCAAGCTGAATCCTAGCATCGCGCTACATCAAAACATAACGAATCAACCATTATTCCGTCTGTGAGAACCTACACCTCTCCCGCTCTTTCTTGCACGTTGCCTTTCGAAACTTCTTAAGAACATTAACTGTGGCAAATAATTTAGTCATTCCAAATATAAATTACCAGAAAATAAATTTATTAGTTCACCGATTTTGGCCTTGAGATTATTTTGGTTTTGTCGAAAAATTTCAATATTAAAACCAACTTAATTACTGTTCATTGATTTTGTCTTACTCTAGTTTCAAAGCAGTAAGCATTTATTTATAAAGAGCAGAAACGAGTCTGATTACCATTCCAATTCTGATTCTCTAGCTTTCCGAGGAAATCAACTTCTTTCTTCACAAACGATCGCCGTGCTCAAATCTCTCCCTGTTGCTCAAACTTTCAAAAAATGCAGAAGCTTAACCATGTCTGTCACAATTTTGATGCTTTGTAAGAACACTCGCCAAGGCCGGTACATCTTTCTGAGGTTTGGTGACCAAAGCGGAACCAACCTTCAAAAGTGGGCTGAGCCGTGCTTCATGTGTAAAGAGAAATAGCAACTTAACGTGTCACTCCAAAAAAAACTCAAGTAAATTTGTATTTATTGTTGGCTGAGAAACAGGCTATGAATTGTGAAGAACCTGGTATTGTGTTACCCAACTTGGAAGCATTATTATTATTGTTACACAATTGTTGAAAAAACCCACCAAATGAAAACATTCGTGCGGCGTTCCACAGGGTTCTGTCGTTGGCCCTGTACTCGTCACCCTCCAAATGCTGCCCCTCAGTGACATGAACCGCAGACATGGGGTAAACTTCCACATGCAACTAGATGACACCCAACTCAAAATCCACACACGCGCCTAATAATAATCCATCCAAAAATACCACAATAATAAAATTGGTCATTTCAATCCACGACTGTTTGTGGGGACACTGCTGTGCGCAATTGGCTGCCGCGATTCTCCCACAAATATACAGTCAATTCACTTTACAATATATTCTGTGAAGCAATTTGGGATATCGATAAGATGTGAAAAGCCCCATATCAAATGCAAGGATTATTATTAATATTATCATTATTATTATTATTATCTCGTTCTCTGTCTCTCTCTCCTGTCAATCATTGGGTACCAGGGAGAGGGTGGGCGTGTCTCTCTCCTTCTCCTGACAATCATGTGTTACCATGGAGAAGGTAGGCGTGTCTCTCTTCTTCTCATGTCAATGATCGCAAGGAATCAGCTTGATGTCAGCCCTGAGGAAGTTGCTTTGTGTGGCTGCTCCGCTCTGTGTGGACGGCTCAACCATCAGGACTGTCTCTTTACCCCAAGTGAGGGGAACCTGGAGCCGTGTGTTTCCTGAACCCGGGAGATCATGTTCATCAGTCCCTCAGGATCCCCAAATCCAAATATATCGTCTGCTTGGATTGTGAAGATGAGCCTGTGGTAATGTTACTGGGTTGGGCTGGCTCTCAAGAAAGACATTTAGCAAAATACAGCCACATCTACAAAAAACAGGGTTCCATTGTTACCAGTTACACTGTTCGATGGGAACAGGTATTCTTCACCTCAAGATGAAGAATGACCAGAGAGAGGGGGGGGCGGGGGTGTTGAGAGAGACAGAGTCTGAGAGCGAGAGAGGGACACACACACACACACACAGAGACACACAGAGAGAGAGACATACACACACACACAGAGAGACTGAGAGAGAGGGAGAGAGAGAGACTGGGAGAGAGAAAGAGACTGACAGAGAGAGAGAGACAGAGAGAGAGACTGGGAGAGATATAGAGATACAGACAGTGAGAGAGAGAGAGAGAGAGAGAGAGACTGAGAGAGAGAGAGAGAGAGAGAGAGAGAGAGACTGGGAGAGAGACTGGGAGAAAGAAAAACCGAGAGAGAGAGACTGAGAGAGAGACACACACAGACAGAGAGATTGAGAGAGAGAGATAGACTGACAGTGATAGAGAGAGAGAGAGAGAGAGAGAGACAGAGAGAGAGAGACTGGGAGATAGAAAGACCGAGAGAGAGAGACTGAGAGACAGACAGAGAGACGGAAAGAGAGAGGCAGACAGGGAGAGATCGAGAAAGAGAGAGAGCGACTGAGAGAGAGACTGTGTGAGAGAGAGAGAGAGGGACTGAGAGAGGGAGGGAGAGGGAGGGAGATAGAGAGAGTGTGAGAGAGAGTCTGAGAGAGAGAGAGAGAGAGAGCGAGACAGAGAGAGAAAAAGAGAGAGAGAGAGACTGAGAGGGAGAGAGAGAGACTGAGAGGGAGAGAGACAGACAGACAGGGAGAGATGGAGAGAGAGAGAGAGAGAGAAAGACAGAGAGAGAGAGAGACTGGGAGACTGAGAGAGAGAATGAGAGACTGAGGGAGACAGAGAGACGGAGAGAGAGAGAGAGAGAGAGAGAGACTCAGAGAGAGAAATAGAGAGAGAGACTGAGAGACAGAGAGAGAGAGAGAGATGGAGAGAGAGAGAGAGGCAGACAGGGAGAGATTGAGAGAGCGAGAGAGAGAGAGAGTCTGAGAGACAGAGAGAGAGAATGAGAGAGAGACAGAGAGAGAGAGAGAGAGTGAGAGAGAGAGAGAGAAAGAGACTGAGGGAAAGAGAGAGATGGAGAGAGAGAGACAGAGACTGGGAGAGAGAGAGAGAGAGACTGAGAGAGATATAGAGATACAGACAGAGAGAGTGAGAGAGAGAGACAGACAGAGAGGCTAAGAGAGAGAGAGAGAGGCTGGGGGAGAGAGAGAGAGACAGAACGAGAGCGAGACAGAGGGACTGAGAGAGGGAGCGAAAGAGAGTGTGAGAGTGACCGAGGGAGAGAGAGAGAGGGACAGAGAGAGAGAGAGAGTGAGAGAGGGGGTGAGACTGAGAGTGACAGAGAGAGAGAAACTGAGAGAGAGAGAAACTGAGAGAGAGAGAGGGAGTAAGAGAGAGAAAGACCGAGAGAGAGAGACTGAGAGGGACTGAGAGAGGGAGGGAGAGAGAGTGTGTGAGAGAAAGAGAGAGAGAGAATTAGAGACTGGGGGAGAGAGAGAGACGGGGAGAGAGAGAGAGAGACTCAGAGAGAGAAATACAGACAAAGAATGAGAGACAGAGAGAGAGAGAGACTGAGAGTGAGAGAGAGAGAGAGAACAACTGAGACAGAGAGAGAGACAGAGAGAGAGAAAGACCGAGAGAGAGAGAGAGACTGGGAGAGAGAAAGACCGAGAGAGAGAGACTGAGAGAGAGAGACTGGGAGAGAGAAAGACCGAGAGAGAGAGACTGAGAGAGAGACACACAGACAGAGAGACAGAGAGACAGAGAGATTGAGAGAGACTGAGAGAAAGAGAGACTGAGAGAGAGAATGAGAGACTGAGGGAGAGAGAGTGAGACGGAGAGAAACAGAGAGACGGACAGAAACAGAGAGACGGACAGAGAGAGAGAGAGAGACTGAGAGAGACATAGACTGAGAGAGAGAATCAGAGACTGAGGGAGAGAGAGAGACGGAGAGAGAGAGACGGAGAGAGAGAGAGACTCAGAGAGAAATAGAGAGACTGAGAGAGAGAGACAGACAGATAGAGAGACAGAGAGAGAGACAGAGAGAGAATCTGAACGAGACTGAGACAGAGAGGGACTGAGAGAGGGAGTGAAAGAGAGTGTGAGAGAGACTGAGGGAGAGAGAGAGAGGGACAGAGAGAGAGAGAGAGGGGGGGGGGGTGAGACTGAGAGTGACTGAGAGAGAGAGAGAGAGACGGAGAGAGAGAGAGACTGGGAGAGAGAGAGAAACTGAAAGAGACTGAGACAGAGAGGGACTGAGAGAGGGAGGGAGAGGGAGGGAGTTAGAGAGAGTGTGAGAGAGAGAGAGATAGGGAGAGATCGAGAGAGAGAGAGAGAAAGAGACGGGCAGAGAGAGACTGAGAGAGAGAGAGAGCGTGACAGAGAGAGACTGAGAGAGATATAGAGATACAGACAGAGAGAGAGGCAGACAGAGAGAGAGACAGACAGATAGAGACAGAGAGAGAGACAGAGTGAGAGACTGAAACAAATTGAGACAGAGGGGGACTGAGAGAGGGAGTGAGAGGGAGGGAGATAGAGAGACTGTAAGAGACTGAGAGTGAGGGGGGGGGGGTGAGACTGAGAGTGACAGAGAGAGAGAAACAGAGAGAGAGAGAGACTGGGAGAGATATAGAGATACAGACAGAGAGAGTGAGAGAGTGAGAGACAGACAGAGAGGCTGAGAGAGAGAGAGAGAGAGACAGACCCACACACACTCACACATACAGACATAGACACACACACACTCACACATACAGACATAGACGCACACACACTCACACATACAGACATAGACACACACATACTCACACATACAGACAGAGACACACACACACTCACACATACAGACATAGACACACACACTCACACATACAGACATAGACAGACACACAGACACATTCAAGCTTCTAATAATAATCCCTCCAAAAAACCCACAATAATAAAATTGGTCATTTCAACCCACGACTGTGTGTGTCTCTCCAAACCAGCCCCATTTCTGACGAAGGGTTGCAGACCCGAAACGTTGGCTCACTTTCCTTTCTCCATGGATGCTGCCTGACCTGCTGAGTTGACCCTGGCAACTTCTGTTTGAGAACAGCGGTGGCGGTTGGTTTGAATGCCTTCCACGTTGGGAGGAGGCGTCAGCAGGCGCTTCACTGGATGTCCTGCACAGTGTGGTGACTGCGCGTTAACTCGGGTGGTCGTGGCTGCCAATCTCACGTGGCCACCTCCCCGCAAACACTCACAGGCTCCCCTCACACACACACTCACACACACTCACCTGGCATACTCACACACACTCACCTGGCACACTCACACACACTCACCCGGCACACTCACACACACTCACCTGGCACACTCACACACACTCACCCGGCACACTCACACACACTCACGTCACTGTCTCACACACACACACCTGTCACACTCACACACACTCACCTGTCACTGTCACAACACACTCACCCGGCACTGTCTCACACACACTCCCCTGTCACACTCACACACACTCACCTGACACACTCACACACAGCGTGAGTGTGAGGGGGGGTGAGTGTGAGGGGCGGTGAGTGTGAGGGGGTGTGAGTGTGATGGTGTGTGAGGGTGTGTGAGTGTGAGGGTGTGTGAGTGTGAGGGTGTGTGAGTGTGAGGGGTGTGAGTGTGAGAGGGTGTGAGTGTGAGGGTGTGTGAGTGTGAGGGAGTGTGAGTGTGAAGGGGTGAGAGTGTGAGGGAGGGTAAGTGTGAGGGGGTGTGAGTGTGAGGGTGTGTGAGTGTGTGAGTGTGAGGGGGTGTGAGTGTGAGGGGGTGTGAGTGTGAGGGGGTGTAATTGTGAGGGGGTGTGAGTGTGAGGGGGTGTGAGTGTGAGGGGGTGTGAGTGTGAGGGGGTGTGAGTGTGAGGGGGTGTAATTGTGAGGGGATGTAATTGTGAGGGGGTGTGATTGTGAGGGGGTGTGAGTGTGAGGGGGTGTGAGTGTGAGGGAGTGTGAGTGGGTGTGACTGTGAGGGGGTGTGAGTGTGAGGGGGTGTGAGTGTGAGGGGGTGTAATTGTGAGGGGGTGTAATTGTGAGGGGGTGTGAGTGTGAGGGGGTGTGAGTCTGAGGGGGTGTGAGTGTGAGGGGGTGTAAGTGTGAGGGGGTGTGAGTGGGTGTGACTGTGAGGGGGTGTGAGTGTGAGGGGGTGTGAGTGTGAGGCGGTGTGAGTGAGGGGGTGTGAGTGTGGGGGGGTGTGAGTGTGAGGGGGTGTGAGTGTGAGGGTGTGTAATTGTGAGGGGGTGTAATTGTGAGGGGGTGTGAGTGTGAGGGTGTGTAATTGTGAGGGGGTGTAATTGTGAGGGGGTGTGAGTGTGAGGGGGTGTGAGTGTGAGGGGGTGTGAGTGTGAGGGGCTGTGAGTGGGTGTGACTGTGAGGGGGTGTGAGTGTGAGGGGGTGTGAGTGGGTGTGACTGTGAGGGGGTGTGAGTGTGAGGGGGTGTGAGTGTGAGGGGCTGTGAGTGGGTGTGACTGTGAGGGGGTGTGAGTGTGAGGGGGTGTGAGTGGGTGTGACTGTGAGGGGGTGTGAGTGTGAGGGGGTGTGAGTGTGAGGGGGTGTGAGTGTGAGGGGGGTGTGAGTGTGAGGGGGTGTGAGTGTGAGGGGGTGTGAGTGGGTGTGAGTGTGAGTGGGTGTGAGTAGCTGTGAGTGTGAGGGGGTGTGAGTGTGAGGGGGTGTGAGTGTGAGGGGGTGTGAGTGTGAGGGGGTGTGTGTTTGAGGGGGTGTGAGTGTGAGGGGGTGTGAGTGTGAGGGAGGGTAAGTGTGAGGGGGGGTGAGTGTGAGGGGGTGTGAGTAGCTGTGAGTGTGAGGGGGTGTGAGTGTGAGGGGGTGTGAGTGTGAGGGGGTGTGAGTGTGAGGGGGTGTGAGTGTGAGGGGGTGTGAGTGTGAGGGAGGGTAAGTGTGAGGGGGTGTGAGGACAGTAGGTAGTGACAGTTTGTTTGCAGTTCTCTGTGCAGTTCAGTGGGACAGACAGACACAGTCACTGCGCGGGCACCGACTTCATACTCATAACCGTCAGCCTCGCGCCCACACAGCGAGACAGACGGCACTGCGCAGGCTCCCAGTTAAAAGCCAGTCAGCCGCGCGCCCGGGGGTCGGTACTGCGCCGGCGCCGGTTTCTATTAAAGGAACAAAACCCATTAGCCACGTGATCCGGCAGACACAGGCGTCACTGCGCAGGCGTCGAGCGGGAAAAACACGCGAGTCTCGCGCCCAGTTCAAAATAATAACCGTTAGCCTCGCGCTCAGACAGACAGACAGATGGACGGACAGACAGATGGAGGGACGGACGGACAGACGCCAAAGTCAGGGAGCGACTCAGGGCCATGTCAGCTTTATTATCAACTGTGATCTTCAGTGTCACAGTGAGTCTGACGTGAGAGGCGATCTGTAAATGGACTGTTGTTCCTGTGAGTTGGTCACTGTAGCTTCGTCTACACAGTGTTTGTGTCGCCCACAAAACGCGGGCAAATCAATCACAAACTTCACAATTCTCATTATTGTGATTATTGTACACAGAGTTTGTCTGTTTATACACAGATGGTTTGATCACCTGAGACACCGACAGTCGCCAAATCAAACACTTTGTTCTTATTCTTAATACACACAGACAGACAGACAGACACACAGACAGACAGACAGACACACAGACAGACAGACAGACACACAGACAGACAGACAGACAGAAATACACACAGACAGACATACAGGCAGACAGACAGACAGACAAGGGGACAGACAGACACACAGACAGACAGACAAGGGGACAGACAGACACACAGACAGACAGACAGACAGACAGACAGACACATAGTGAGAAAGACAGGGGGACAGACAGAGAGAGACAGACAAGTAAAGAGGAGCCAAGCTCAGGGAGAGATTTAGACGTGAACCATATTATCAAATGTAATTTTTATTATTATTATAATCCAGACATGAAAGGCTTTATCAATGTACTTGTGTTTTTGTTTGTTTGCTAATTTATAATCATCTGATTATATACATAATATACATAGGATTTGATTATTTGTCTGACAGTCGCTAAATCAAATGTTTTATTCTTATTATTATTATTATTCTGTATTCACTTCCCGTCACAAACTCTCAGCTCAAACCTGGAGGAAAAGCCCAGACTCCCCCCCACATTAAACTGTCTCCCGGCAGATTCTCAGCGGCTCAGAGTTTTTCCCGCCGTCACTTAAACAGTGACAGAAGTAAGGATAGAGTTTCTCAGTGAAGGTTTGGGTGAAAGTGTGGAGATGAGACATGTTGTCAGCGTTGTAAACTATCACCTGTCCCCCCTCATAGTCCAGGTAAACTCCCAGCTTCCCGGGTCTCTCTCTCTCCCTCAGGGGCAGGCGGGTGGGAGGGGAGGTACAAGCTAAATATTCATCCCTGTTTCTCAGCCTCACAGCCCAGATCCCATCCTCTGGTGACAATGTGATTTCCCCTTTCCTGTTGACAGACTCTCTGGCCAATCCCACATCCCACTGTGTCTTGTTGGCCACCTGCACCTCCCAGTAATGTCTCCCTGATGTGAAGCCCTCAGACCCCAGGACACAGGGACAGGGATCAAACCTCTTTGGGGAGTCTGGGAGCTGCTGCCAGTTGTCACTGTCTCTCACACTGGTCAGGTCCTCAGACAGGATGAGCTCGGGATGGGCTGTGTCAGGATCCAGAGTCACACAGGCTGGATAGTAGAAGGAGGGAGAGAGAGAGAGAGACAGAGAGTTTAACACTGAGCACTACCATGGGTCGATGTGAATATTGTGGTTCCTGTCAGAGCTTACTTGCACAGCTAAGAATCATTTTTATTTCTGGAAACAAGAAGCAAGTAGAGGTTGTCACGTCTCTGATCCAGGTCTCATTATGACTCAGTGAGGACACAGAAAGCCTCTGTCCTCACACTGACTGCTAATTGCTCATGATTAGTCGATTGCCCACAGGATAACGTGTGAGAAACCAGCGATAGATAAAGGGAAAGCTTCTGTACAAATTGTGGAGGTTTCGTGGAATAACAGGAGCATATGAAAGGGCTGTGAATAATGTCGCTTGAGGAGAATAAGGGAAGGTCTTAGTGCAATGCGACCAGGGAATGAGAGGTTTCTGATCTGATGCAAACACAGTAAGGAGCACGGATGGTGAGAGGAGGGAATATTAGCAAACAGCAACGCTAACGTAATTACCAATAATACATTAACCAAATCAGTTGAAGGAGTAAATGAAAGCAATGAGAGGAGAGAGACTGAACTGTCAATGGAGAAGTAAACAAGCAGATTAAACAGTGGATGAACAGTGGATAGATGCCAACTGAACACTACCAGAGGACTGAATGGGGTTGGTGCTGAAATTGATATCAGATTTTACAAAAAGTCGTATAAAAGTGGAGGTACAAACAGAAACAGTTTACAAGGATAATTTCAGTGAGAATGAGGCAGTAACATACATAAACGGGTATAGGTGTGGAGGAAGGCGGTATACAAAGCTGTGAAGATAGTTGAATTTCTACATATTTCGCTTTGAGTCTCTTTGGATAACTCTCTCTCTTGCTCACTCTCCGCTGACAGTTACTGAACACATCTGTCCCATCTCACCGTGTGCTCTCACTTCATTCGTTTGGCTGAGATTGTGTTAAACGGGTTATGGCCAATATTGAGCTGATATGATGAAACACATGACACTGGGATGTAGTGTTGCTTACCCAGTCTTACCTGCGGGGCTGGTGAATAGAATAGATACTGCAGAAATGTCTTAGAACAGTGATGAACCGATTGTGATAATGCTTTATGATGATGGAAAGTTAGAAATCTACAGCTTGAAAAAATTTACAAACTGCAACCATATAACTCAACAGTTCACAGACATTCAAAGTTTGATATTCACATTCTTTGGTTGTATAAATATCTGTGTTTTGTATCAGCATTTATATCCAGTTACAAATGTCTTCCAATATATAGAGTGAGATATACCGAGAAAGATGAAGGCAGCTGCACAATATATATGTATGTCTTTACCATACATATATTCCTCCAGTTCAATGATTTAGAGCACTCGCATCGCAAGTGAGAAATTTGGGTTTGATTCATTTGAGGGCAAAACCTCGGGCAAGTTCCTTTCGTCCACAGGCCTCTTTGTATGTAGCATTAACTAGCGACCTGGTTGATATTCCATTGGTGTATCACTTTTCTGTTGGTAACTAATAACTACTAATAATCCTTGCATTTGATATAGCACTTTCCACTTTTTATAGATTGTGTACCAAAGCACTTCACAGCATATACTAAATATTTATGAGTGAAACATAGAAGTCAATTGCACACAATGGTGTTCTGCACAGAGTCGTGGATAGGAATGAGCGGTTTGAGGAATTATTGTCTGGCATAAGGAGGAACAAAATTTTCCCAAGATTGCGCCCTGCCTATAATCGAATCCAGGTCTATCACTTATAAGGTGAGAGCTCTAACCACTGAGATGCATAACTCCACAAAACCTTCTAATAGCACTCACGTACCACACAACCCTCACATCCATAACAGCACATAAGCCCCATAACCCTTACCAACATTAATCTTCTCCTGCGTATCTTCTGACTCCTCCTGGAATTCTTGTCTCAGTGAACGTTGCTGCTCCTGCAGTATACCAGCTACATTCTGCTCCAGCAACTTCTTCAATTCTTCTGTAGAAACTTCAAGGTGATGGAACTTTTCCTTTCCCAGTCGCTGCTCCTCAATCAGCTTTTGGTGACCTTGAGCTTCCTTCTTAGAAACCTTCCTCTCCAACTGATCAATTTTCTCGCTTTGGGCTAGAAAGTGGAAACATGTAAAATCCAGTTTATTTATGAGTGTCAAACAGTGTGATGAAGAAAACACAAGTCACACAGGAGGGTGGCAACCGCACCTCACACCATTCCGAGCCCCAGGAGTCCCCCTCAATCTATACAGCTCTGTCATATCACACCTTGAGGTAGGAAGGTGAACTGATTGTGGGATGGACTTACAAACGTTGGGGGCATGGAGGTCAAAAAGTAGAGTGGGGTTTCAGCTGGAGGTTGAAAAGTAGAACAGCCAACCATATGCTCCTCCACCAACTGTGCTCCACCATCCATCTCAGTGGGACTACACTCTCTTGGTTCGAGTCTTACCTCAAAAACCTCCAGCATTAGATCTCTGCTAAATATTTCCCTTCTCATTTCCACCCATTCACGTGCGAAGAAATTGGCATTGAAGTGAACAATTTATTTAAATTTTGTGTCTTGCAGGATTATTATCAGGCGTGTGGTGTAAGGAAACTAACTTGTCCAACATTTTACAAGGAATCAAGCCCAGGTTTCTCGCTTGTGAAGTGAGTACTCAAAATATATAATTGTTGAAAACAAATAATAATTGTAATTTGGTGACTCAATCCACGGCTGTTAGTGGGGATACTGCTGAGCACACTAGGTTGCCATGTTTGGCCTCATAATATGTGGTAAATTCCCTTGATAG